>VZTO01018587.1:0-23936 GCA_013400615.1 Syrrhaptes paradoxus | reverse complement strand
TAACGATCCCCCCGGAGAGGGAGGGTCCCAAAACTCATGGAACGGAAACAATCCAAACGTCCCAGACCGAGAGCTGTCTGGGGTGTAGAGAGGGGGGAAAGACCTTGGGAGAGCAATGCGGAGCCAGAAGAGAGGACCGAAACCGAAAGCCACTGGAACCAGGAAGTGAAGGGAAAAGAGNGGAGAGCAGAGAGGCTGAAGGACCTTGAAGTATCCTAGCAATAATTATAAACATTCATTTCTTATCAGCTTTTCTCCTGAGCATAAATCCAAAACACAGCCTCTTGCTAGCTAAAAAGTTAATTCTTTGCTTAACCCAGGACAGTCAAGAAGGTGAGAAAGAGGAGCAGAGAAGAAAGGAGAGGGGAAACCCCATTTCACTGTTGGTGCAAGGGGAGACAGGTAAGGAATATGATCCAGAGTGACATAAGAACTTCATGGAAAGCAGCCAGATTCAGAGAGGGCTTGTTACAGGCCAAGGTAACTCATCACAATGTTTTCTCTTACTCTTTTCATACAAGACACAATGTCCACTATAGCTACAGAGCACCTAATTGATGAATTCATGATGAATCTGGAGTCCTGGTGCCTAGTCAGCTCTAACTCAACATAACATCCTTCTGCCCTTTATCCATGTAACTTCACAGTGACAGGACGCAGCCTGGAAGTGCACAAACATCTGGGGAAGAAGAAAACACTTCTTAAGTGCTGATGTTCAAATGTAACTGGCAGTCCCATGACTCTGAATATGCCACCTGATACCAACTAAGGAAGTGTGCAAGTAGTTACAAGGAAAAGAAAAGTTGATAGTTAAGGTGGTTAAGCACCAGAACAGGTTTCCCAGAGAGGTTGTCTAACTTCCATCCTGGGAAATTTGCAAAACTCAATCAGACAAGACCCTGAGCAATCTGATCCACCAGGAAGTTAGCTTCACATTGAGCAGAGAGTTGTTCTAGAGATCTTCAGATGCCTTTTCCAAGCTCAGTTATTCTATATTTTATGCAGCTTTTCTTCCTAAGTAGCAGGTATTCTCTCTCTCCATCTTCTGACAACATTAATGGGAATTAATACGTAAGCATCCTGGAGATCCCAGCCTGTACTCTCCAAGCCTCTGACCTGCAATCTCACACAACCTGCTGCTCTCAGCAGTTACACAAAGGAGCTACTCACCTGGGTCAGATTGGAGCCTGCTTTTACACTGAATAAGGCCCAGTCTAGTCCTGTGGGAAATGGAAGGTGAGTACAGAAAACACCTATCTCTCTTCAATAAGCAGTCCTAGGAGCTTCCTGTGGATGTGCCAGAGAAAGGCTGAGTAAGTCTGTAGCCTTTCATACATGCAGCTTATGAAGGCACTGAACAGCTCTGTTGCTGTTCAAACCTGAGTGCCATCTGAAGGAATAAGGAAAATGAGAATGTCGTAACACATTGCAAAACTTGCAAATAATAAAACTTGCCTCCATTATAGCTCTCTTCCATTCTAGGTTTCACTCACATAACATTCCCCATTTTACAGACTGAGAAAGTGAGACAGTTCAGTGGTTTGGTACAGCATTACCCAGAGCAAGGAAGTGAATCTCATTTGCCTTACCCCTAACCTGGTAACTGGTGAAAATGCAAAAAAAATTAGAGTTGATCTGAATACAGAAATTTATTTTCTTGACTCAAGCTGCCACAGCAGTTGTTCAGGCTGGCTTAAAGAGAAAGTAGAGTAAACATACATTGCCTTTGTCATGGATGCTGAAAATATGTTCTGTGTCACATCACTTCACGGAGGACATTTCCCTGGACTGTGCATCTGGGCCCCACCAGAGCTGTCAGTCACAGACAAATTACAGCTCATTCTTTGGACTCATGCTGCCCACATTAATGTGTTCAAAATAAGCTTCTTATTTATTTTAGACTTTTCACCCAAAACCACAAAATGAATGTTTCTCTGAATGGCCTTGTACAACATAAAAGCCTTTCTCATCCTTGTGATTTTCCACAGCTGCCTCAGGTGTCTGTATTGCTGCAAACAGCAATTAGAGGACAAGGAACTTGTCTGTCAAGCACAGATCCAAAAGACACTGTGTTTACCGCTCCCCTTATTTGCCTTCTAGCCAGCACAAAACACTCTGTGATCAAGGTACGCACTTTGCCTTGGGACTCCTTTTTTTCTTATGAACATAAATATTGTTCATACAGAAAATAATTGAGTCCTCAAGCCACTCATTTGAGTGGACAAATATAGATTGAAGGCTGCATGCTGACGTCCTAATATGTTCACCCAGGTCCTGCAACTAGTGTTTTGTTTGACTGCCTTTAGGCTGCTCTCCTCTCAGTGTCTTTCTTAGATCCTCAGAATCACTTCTTAGAGGCAATAAGCCTTTCTCCCCTGAGTGGGTCTGGTATTTTTTTCAAAGATGTGTTTCATTCAGGAACAATGAAAAAAGCTACAATAGCAACACCCTCGGCTAGGAAGACTCAGACCCATCTTGCTCTTGAAGTAGTACTAATCATACAATCATAGAATCAATAGTATACATTGTCTTTTGGTTTTTTGATTCTATTTTCCACAGCTCAGCTTCATTCTCTGCTCATTTATGTCCACTGCAAAAACAAAATATAGCCAAGTCTTCTCTACCAGTACTCCTATATATCAAGAAGACAGAACCAGGCTCTTCATAGTGGTGAACGGAAGGAGGAGACACAGTGGACATAAACTGAAAGAAGAGAGGTTCAGATCAGATATAAGGAAGAACTTCTCACACTGAGGACAGTCAAGCAGTGGAACTGGCTATCCAGAGGGACTGTGCATCCAATTCCCCATCCTTGGAGGTTCTGAAGGCCTGAATAGGTACAGCCATGAGAAATCTGGTTTAACCGTAGAGATGACCATGCTTTGAGCAGAAGGTTGGACTAGAAGCCTCCTGAAGTGTCTTCCAATCTGAATCATCCTATGGTCCTATGAAAAGGCAACTTTGTTGTATGCTAGAACAAACAGACAACAGTGAAAGAGACAACCTCTCACCATGTGGTTGTACGGATTGTAAACAGCAACAGTACAGTGGTAATGGCTGGTTATGATGCTCATGGGCTTCTTTTCCTTGGAATGATGGTCCAAAGAAACAGACACAATGTCTTTATGTTTTCTTGAAAGCCAATACCCAGTCAAGACTGAATAGTTCCCAACAAACATCTTGTGTGTATATTCTATGTGTTAGTGTATTCTCCTGTTAGGCAGATCAGAGCTGTCATTGTCTGACCAGGACTTCTATATTCAGACATGGATGGTATCCAAAGATCCTCGTACCCTGGATTTGGAAGGGCGGGTGTTTTTTTAGGATCAGCCTGCCAGATGAACAGATCATAAAATCGTAGATATGGAGAATAATCTTTTTTAATCTACTACTGTCACACAGCTCACAGATAGGATTTTACCTTGTCTTTCTTGTAGTAAAGTAAATGTTATTAAGCCAAATAGCTTCCAGCTGAGCTATAACATTTTTTGATGTGGTAATACACTGCCATAATACAAATGGCAAAAGGCTGTAGGCACCTAGTGGAGGTGTCAAAGAGGAGTAAAATCCCAGCTGCTTTCTACTGACTGAGCAGGGTTTAGCAGCTTTGGATATTAAGCAAGCTCTACAGTAAACTTTGAGCTGTATTCAGATTGCCTGGCATCTAAGTTCATCCCTTGCTATCAGATGGAAAAATGGTGCTGGTTTTTGGTTTGGTTTTTTTTTTTTTTTTTTGTCCCCACTTCCTTTTCCAGATTGTGTTCTGGAGCTGCTCTTCTCCTCAAAAGGCTACTGCCTGACTGCTGGGGCAGGCTGCGATGAATGCTTAGGTACCCAAGCTGTCCTCCATTCTGCTGTCATCACTCAAGTACCAACAGTGGAAAACCAAATTAGCTATCCCATTCTGAGCAAAGCTGCTCCAAAACTAGACCAGAGGAACAGGGCTATTCAATATAGTTATCTGGCAGAAGCCATCAGGAAACTTAAGAGTTATAAATATTTTTGGCCTAGGATACTAAATGGAAGGTCTGGTGTATGTTTTTTGGAAAGGGTACTAAGAGATACCCTCAGTATATGCTACCTTCACCCCCCCTGAAATAATGAAAATTATCTGTTTCAGAGACAGAATATGAACTGCAGGATTGTACTAAGGGTGAGAAATATACAGTGTTTATATGGAAACAACAAGTTGGTTACTTCTGTCCAAAACAATCCAGGATATTTTTCATACACTCAGTGAACATTGACTTGACAGTAGATAGTAAAAAGTCTGCCTGAAGTATGTCTGATCACAGGACTTCCCTGGCTGAGTTGAATCACCCCTGGCTTTAGGAATATAATTTGCATTAAACTACTCAAAGAATTTGTGTAATTTACCCTTGTGAGCTTAGTTCCCACTGCCTCAACTTCACCCATAAATGTCAAGATTATAGCCTATGTATTGAACAAAAAACTGTGTTGTGCATTAAGAGTGTTGAATTAAGTTTTGTGGGAGAATGTATATGTGAGTGTATGCAAAGCATGCTTATATCCGAACAAGAGTAAGGTAGTGAATAACATATGCGATAATATGTATAAATGTAGCAGCACATATGATTGCATGTGGATGCATGAGGTAGTTGTATATGTCCATTTAACTCCCATTTGCTTTTTAATCTCTTTAAATAGCATTTTTGTCACTGTTTAATGAATGAATGTAGCAGCTGGCATTGTTCGGATGATGTTTTTAAACGCTGTGTGTCTACTTCAATCTCATATACTGTGTTTATCTTGTCGTCTGTGCAGTGGTCATTATCCATGGTTGAATGACTCTTTGCTTCTGGATAACCAGACTCTGTCAGTGCTTATCCACCATTCCTTTCAACATTTTCTCCTTCCTACCAAACCACAGGTATTTTGTGGCCTCATGAAAGACATGAAAGTATTGTGTGTGCCACAAATGAATTGAGACATCTGAACAACAGCCTTGGCAAACACTTTGGCTCACCCCGCCTCCTCAAATATTCCTGCTAGCAAAGACAAAAAGATGCTTATGTTGATATGATAACCCCAAAGGAGATATGGGTCAAAATTATCAGTGCTAAACAAGAAAAGTGAACACATATCACTTAATCTCTTTGTAGAGCCCTCAGTCCATTCTCTCTTATGGCGACCGCAGATCAATGCAAAGGAAGTGTTCAGAAATGGAAAAAGAATAATCCAAAACTCCCTTTAAATAAAATAAAACAAAATCACAGGTTTTCTTTCATTTCCAGGAAAGCTCAGGTCAGAGGCAGGTTGCCTCATGCAATGACATGCCTACTTCTGTTCCCCAGTTTGCTGGTGGGGATCTCCAAGAAGCTGAAGACACAACTAACTTGGCTACAGGCATTTACCAAAGCATTTAAAATAGAAGGGACTGTGTCATCTAAAGGCTAGGGCAGAGCCACATAAATAGATTTAGCACAGTGATCTTGCACCCAGTCCAAGCCCCAGCTAGAGTCTCTGACTCTGCTGGCACTGAGTACGCAGCCCCCCTCCTGCTGCCCTTCCCTGGGAGGCTGTGCCCTCTCTTCCTAAAGGGAGTAAATTCAGTATCCCACTGTTGTGACTAAAATTTCTGAACCCAAGCCACTTCTGGGCTCAGCATGGCCACATAAATAAGAGCCTTCATGATAAATGTTTAACATTACATAGATTTTTCCTCCATAAAAGCTAGCTAAGGCTAAAATGTTCAATTCCTTTCTGTTCTATGCACATTTATGTTTTCTCTAAATGAGGCCACACACCATAACTCTGTTCCCCCTCCCCCCCTGGAAGTTCCTATCCTCTCATTATTTTAAGGCATCAAACCTGATTCAGTAAATTTCTTCCTTCTGAACGGTAATGTTTTAGCCTCAGAACACAAACAGATTATTTGTTCCTAGCATGCTTCCTTTTTAATGCTTTAAAAGCTGTTACAAATGTCTTGTTTCCTTGCAGCCACAGCTGTATTAGATTATCTGTTCTGGTTTGGGGATTTTTTCTTCTAAATTAAAAACCTGAAAAACCTGATGCAAACTCAGCCCTTTGGAACAGCAACTGATACATAACTTTGTACTTTTTACTCCCCAGACCAAAGGTTAACCCTTCTCACCAGTTATTAAAGGTTGTCTAGGATGCCATGAAGGAGCAGCATTTGTAACATCAAGATTTCTAGGAGCAAAACTGAGACACACAATTTCCAGAGTGTATCTGAAATACGCAGCCTGTGGTGGGGAAAGGTTTTGTTAAAATCGCAAAAGGATGAAGAGAGAAGGCAAGGGGAAACTGACTGCAAAGGACTAAATGTTTATTTTCCCACAGTTGCCTCAGGATGTGATGGGAAAAGAGACCTGCCCTGTGGTCCATCTTTTTGGGTGATGAAACCAAAACGCCAGCAGAAAAAGTTATCAGGAGGAGGAACACAAAAACAAAACCACATATTCACTACCAGTTAACCCAAGATTTTAAATTGTACTAAATTAACTTCATACAATAAGTTTCAAACACTGCTGAAGGAACAAAAAATTATACTGATTTGTGTACTAATGAAGAGTAATTTTTCTTTAAAAGAAACTACCTTCCTGAACTACAAGAAAATCAACAGATACGTGATCTCAGATTTTGCTTTTGTCTTCTTAAAGAACAATTCAATGGGATCCAAGAAATTTTAGGCAGATGAGCCTTAGTGCAGCAGATAATAGCTTAATTATTGAAGTTAAAAATATAAATATGCCTAGATGAGGACAGCAGGAACAAATCAATGTCACTTCTATCAATGTAAATCCATCCTGTTTAATTTACTAGAATGCTGTAGAAGAATGAACAACATCATGGATAATGGTGGATTGATAAAAAGATATAAACCATTCCCCCCAAAATTATAAAACTGCCCCCTCACAGGAGGGTAATTCAAGATGTTTGACAACCACACTGTGAAAACGTCTGTCATATATTTAAAGGCTAATTATGAGGGGAAGAATGTTGGAACAAGCGAATGGTACTTTGTGGTATTGCTGAGACTGCTGCAGTGCCAGTCCCCAGCTAGGTATTTTCCAGACCCGAGGCTGGAAAACTCCTACCTCCAAGAGCACCATGAATGAAAGAATAAAGTCCCACTTCAGAGCGAGGAGAAGGAGCACAGTATTATGAATGCAAACCCAGACTGAATCTTTCTGCATCAGGGGATAAATATACTCCACTGACATCAAGAAAGAGTTCCTTACAAAGAGAAGTCTTTTCAGAAACACAGTCAGCAGCACCTGCACTCTTAAGATAGAGGTGAGGACACCAAACTGCTCATTAGAAAAATTCTTGACTGACAAGATGTGTCAGCCCTACATTAACTCTGGTGGGCAGGGGTTGGGTCTTCCTTTCTCTGTGCAGACTTGTTCTGGGAGATGGAGAAGCAGTGCCCAGTTTGTCTCCTGCGGAGCAGAGATTGGCCATGGGGAGGCTGTGCCCCACCAGCAGGGTGGATGGGAGTCGATTTTGATTCCTGCATTAACTTGCTCTGATTCCTTATCACCAACAAATGTTTTCCTTTGAGGGAACGTGGACCGCTTTTGCATTTTTTTCTGCTATATCACCTGCTCATACATCTCATAACTTTGTAAGCAGGCACGAGGAAAAGAAGGATGTTCTGAAACAAACTTCTTTGCTGCTAAAATCCCAACAACCTTAGCCTAACCCCCCTAATCACAGTCTAGCATTTCTCACTGCTGGAGTGCTCTGGAGGTTGCTGCTGCTGCACTGAGCAGAGCCCAGAGCAGAGTCCAGAGCAAATTGCCCCTTGGTGAAAAATGGAGGAACCTTTCCATGCTATAAGGACGTACAGAGAGAAAAGAAGGCGGTTATTGTAGAGGGACGGGCAAAACTGAAGAGTGGAAATCTGCATCTATCTGTGGCCGTAACACTGTAGATCTATTTCTTAACCAATTTTCATGGCCTACTGGCTTTTGTTTTGGTTCCTGGCTTAGACATGAAACAGGCATGCCCTCTGCCTCCTGCTAGTGTAGTTTAAAATAAGCACTGTGCGCTTGATGCTAGTCCTAATGTGCATGCTGGGGCCTCTCTTTTCCTTAGTTTGCAGTGAATTTTATTTAGGTCCTCTACTTGTTTATGATTTATGAAGCTTTCACTCTGTCTATCGCATTTAACAAGCACTATGAAGGAAAAAGAATGCTTTTAGCTAAGGTGAAAAGAGAAAAGCGATGGTTTCTCTTATTTCTTTAATGCAATTTAAAGGAGATTGGAAGTTAAAGAAGCCAGAAAGTGAAAGAGGGGATGGCAGAGGCAGAAGAAAGAAAACCTTAGACACCTTTAATTTTCCCTAGAGGAAAAATGTTAGGAAACACAAAGATGGCTTTTACCCTGCAGCCCCCAAACAGAAGTGTTTTTTCAGACACGCAGATTGGATTTGCAGCTTCCCCAAATCAGCCTGGCAAGGTAAAGATACATTGTACTTTCACCATCATCTTTTATTATCTGTGCTAAA
Organism: Syrrhaptes paradoxus; assembly: GCA_013400615.1. Classification (NCBI taxonomy): domain Eukaryota; kingdom Metazoa; phylum Chordata; class Aves; order Pterocliformes; family Pteroclidae; genus Syrrhaptes; species Syrrhaptes paradoxus. Next base: position 15,439 of record VZTO01018587.1, on the reverse strand, counting down.
CCAAGTTGAGTGTTATTTAATTAAAAGGGACACGTAAGCATATGTCAGGCAGCTCAAGCAACAAAGGCAGATACCCAAGGCAGTTCCTCAGTTTGGTTGAGATGATGCTACAGGAGAGAGGCACTGCAATAAATCACCTGTTGTTCAGAAAGCCACTCTTCCTGGGAAGTGAAGGAAATGGATGGGACATCTGGGATGACCTGGTCTGAGGCTGGTGCTCTGGGTCTGAGCAGAGGCTATTCAACGGTCCTGAATATAGACTGTAGTTTTGTTTCACTGACCTAAAAATAATTTCCTGAAACCCCTTGGAACTGAAACCATGTTCGTTCCCATTAATTTTCTGGCAGATTTCATCCTCCAGACATATTGACCTATTTTCTAGATGCAGTAATATTAAGTCAGTGAGCTAGGTCCTAGTGCTGGACACCATTGGATCTCAAAGAAAAGATAGGATGTCAGACAAATTTTGGAGGCATAGGACTTCATTTGGTCTTTGTCCTCAGAAGTATCCATCCTGAAGCTCCTTGCTTTTGCTGGAGACCTCTCTAAAGAGTGCAGAAGTAAAACAAACAAAGTTTTGAACCTTTACTGTGACCTACAAAGACAGATGATTTAATCTCTTTGTATTGACACAGAATTTAGTTTAATCACTCTATTAATGATATAGGATCTGAGGCTTGCTGAAATCTATCGAAAAAAGTCCACAGGATTAACAGTCTTTGATTCAAGACCAAAATGGTGAAACTTTTGTGGTGGTGAAGAGGGGAACTCTTCCAGTCATTCTGCATAAAATTATCTTTTTTTTTTTGTTGTAGGTTTGTTATTGTTTAAATTTCTCAAACTCTGAGAAAAAAAATCCTGTATTACAAAGCCAAAAAGCACAGCACATTTATTACTGATGAGGTATGTTCCTCCTCACCTCTTCAGTCTCCTGAGAAGCCTTCCCTAAACACCAGTAGAAATAATGTGATACGACCACAATAATTGTGAAGGTAATAAAGAAAAAAGCAGGATGAAAATGACCATTCCATATCTTCTTGCATGGCAGAAAAGGCAGGGAAAGGCCTCATACACAATTGTTTTCCATCTCCAGGTCAGCTTTGATCTGTATAAACAAAAGTTTTAAACCCAAAGGATATTATTTTCTAAAAGTTCTAAGCACCTGCAAGTAGAGGCTTAAGACGAAAGTACCTTCTCAACCATAAGCCACTATAATTAGTTCACAAAAATGACCAAAATATTTAAATGGGGTTTAATTATAAAGATGGAGGAGATGATTTCAGAAAAGCAAATTGTAATCTTCAGAATTAAGAGAGAAATAAAAATCCAGCCAGAATTAAAAAAAAAAAAAAGAAGCACTTTAATTATGCTTTATTCTTTTCCTCAAACTGCTTGCAAAGGTATATGGATAGCAATCATTGCACCCATACTGAATTTGAGATGTGACACAGCCGGACTTTGGTACCAGCAACCCCTACTTTTCAGCCTGGTGATATCAGAAGGCCCAGCAAAGTCAAGAGCACTCCTCCCCTTGATTTACATGGGCTTTGAGGTATGGAGGAGGCAGCAATTAATGAAGGTTTCTCCATTTTATTCATAATTCTTCCACCTGTCCACTTCCTAATTGTACAGTTTTGATAGTACCTAGGCTCTGGCTCCTATATACAGTCAGGATTGATGGATTTCTTCATCTTGGGTCTCCCATTCACTCCAAACCTCTGGTTCTTTTAGTGTATTAAAGGTCAGGCTTCAAGCAATTTTCTTGCCCGGATACCTCTTATTCAGTTTCAGGTGTTTCGTAATTAGAACAAACAGCACTGTGATGTATGTGAAAGGTGCTTTATAAATCAGTATGTAATAATAGCATAACAATACTGCATCCATTTGTTAAAGAAGAGGGAGAGTATTCTGACTATCCAGAACATCAATTCCCCAAGGTGAACCTCAGGCAGGACACCAGACCTAATGAAAACCATTGCTGTGGGTAAATTGCCATCCACATCTTTAAGGAGAGAGTGCTGTAGAGAACTGAAGCACAGAACCAGGCATGCTGTCACCCCAGTTTTGTGCCTGGAGTTGCCACTTAAGTTATGTGTGAATTTGTAAAGTCACTTGGAAGTTAAGAGACAGACTTTCAAGAGTGTCATGATGTCTCAGTGTAATCAATAGACAGGGATTTTCACACCTATCTCCAACTGCAGTGAAGGAGCAAAGGTGTGAAGGTGCTAAGCACTCTTTAGACACCCTAATGCCTCTGAAGACCTGGCTTTTCATTTCTTTTTGCTCTTGCTTCTCAGTGCAAGAAAAGGAATGCTGGCTGCCAGGCAAAGGGCTGAAAGTTTTAACCCTGTCATGAGCACATTTAGATCTGTGTCAGAAAGGTGCTGTTTAAAAAGTGGAAGGTGTTACTGTATTTGCAGGAAGCGCTAATGGCTACCACATGACAGCCTTTGACACACAGGTGACTACAAAAACAGCTACAGCCAACTAGAGAATTAAATCATCCTTCCTTAGGTAAGCCTACCTGGCATGATGCCATACTAAGCAGAGAAACCTAGGCATGCTCTGAAGCAGCTAACCCTGGCAGGAGGAGCAGCCTAGTGTCTCCAAACACCAAGCTGAAGACTCACTTTGGTGCAGTGTCACATGTGGCCCCAGCGCACTGTGGTCACAGTGGGGAGAAGCCTCCCAAGCCCCATCAGGTGAACAGGGGGTGGGAGGCTTTAGGGACAACCCCCCAGCTTTGAGCAGTTGTATCTCCCTGCTGCATGGAGTGTTCCTCAGCTGTGGCAGCAAACACATGCAGAGAGTTATATTGGGTCAACTCAATGGGTGGGGAGTCCACTATTTTCAACACACACACACACACACATATTTTTTCTCAGAAACAACATGGTGTTCCTGTGCTCAGTTCTGTGCTGCTCCATGCAGCAGTTCCAGCAACTGGATACTTCCTAACCTCAGGCTGGATGCTGAGTGCTATGTGCTGAGTTACCCATGTACAGTTTAACTGCCTGAACTGTCCACCTTAGCTGTGAGATAATCTCCTGACAGTATGTCCTCAAGCCATAAAATCTGACAGCTATAATATTCCTTTCTACCATGAACTTAAAAGGAATAAATTTAAAGAAGATTAATTAAGATTTAATGCCCTTAAAATGGTATATAAATACTCTTCCTTATAAGTGTGGTATTCTTTTGGAGCTGTGAGAGCAAGGATTTCTTCAGGACTGCAGCTGAGTACATGCTGGGGTCCTGGTCCTCACTCATGAGAGATAGACCTGCACACAGCAGTTGGGCTGGCTGCCACGAATGTTGTTCAGGAGAGACTCCTCCCATCACTTATCCTCCCCAAGGAGAGCTGAAGGAGAAAGTCCCACTTTCCCTCCATCACTAGCCTGCACTCTGGTTGCATCAGAGGAAGGAGGCACACAAGGGGTTGCTCTGTGGCACTGTTGCTCAGTAGTTGAGCTAGCTAAAAACCAGGCCAGGTGCTTCTAGCATCACAGGTATGGCAGCACAAAGCTTAAAATGTGGAGTAGAAACACAGGGGTTGTTGTTGTACAGGAACTGCATTAACTCCAGCCTGGGCCCATGTTCTTAAACTCTGCTGAAGGGTGGTTGGTATATGTTGGTCTGGGTTCACTGCTCTGTCTCAGTTATCTGGCTCATGGAGCATCTATACAGACAAACAAAGCAAGCACTTCATAGTCTGTCCTTAATTATTCCCTTTCCCAGCAAGCCTGGGAGACAGGCACTTTGCTGGAAGAGGAGGAATCACAGCCTTCTCTCAGGCCTGGGCTGCTCTGTCTCAGATCTAACCTGGTCCATCTCTACAAATTAAACGTCTGTATAAATGAGGTCTAGTTCACAATCTTCACCAAGCAGACCAAGGAACTGATCTGCAGGTCAGGGAGTGCCTCAAACTTCTGCAAACGATTAGCAGACGTAGTGTCAGGGTGACACTACAGGGAACAACCCTAGTGCCTGAGGTTGCACCATAGCAGTGGGAAACTGATTCAAGACCTATGGTCCTGGCATTCCAGCTGTTTGCCTTGGGGACCTGACCAGAGAGTGGCATAGCTCTTTGTAGTCCATGTGTATGGGTTTCTTTCTCACAGAGACCAGGAGGGTGGGCAAGAGTCCAACATCCAGCCTGGACTCCACCAGTGTGGAGTCAGCTTGTGGCTGAGGTATCTATCAGAAGATCTTCTGAGCTCCTGGGTAAGTTAATCACTTCAGATACAGATTCCATTTCACTAAGTGCCCAGAGAAGGTGAACGGACCATCCCCGGAGGTGTTCAAGGCCAGGTTGGATGGGGCTTTGAGCAACCTGGTCTAGTGGAAGTTGTCCCTGCCCACGTCAGGAGGGGTTGGAACTTGACTATCTTTAAGGTCCATTCCAACCTAAACCATTCTGTGATTCTACGATTCTAATGAATCATGTGTGATACACCCAGTCTAATGGGAGCTTTTGAGATGGATCACCTGACTTGAATACCAGTGCTATTCAATATATTCATCAACGACTTGGATGAGAGAACAGAGTGCACCCTCAGCAAGTTTGCTGATGATACGAAACTGGGAGGAGTCACTAACACACCAGAAGGCTGTGCTTCCATTCAGTGAGACCTAGACAGGCTGGAGATTTGGGTGGGGAAAAATTTCATGCAATTTAACAAGAGCAAGTGTAGAGTCTTGCATCTGGGCAAGAACAACACCAGGTTCCAGTATAAGGTTGGTACTAACCTCTCGGAGAGTAGTATAGGGGAGAGGGACCTGGGGGTCCTGGTGGACAGCAGGATGACCATAAGCCAGCACTGTGCCCTCGTGGCCAAGAAGGCCAATGGCATCCTGGGGTGTATCAGAAGGGGGGTGGTCAGTAGGTCAAGAGAGGTTCTCCTCCCCCTCTACTCTTCCCTGGTGAGACCGCACCTGGAGTATTGTGTCCAGTTCTGGGCCCCTCNCAGAGCACTGGAACAGGCTGCCCAGAGAGGTTGTGGGGTCTCCTTCTCTGGAGACATTCAAAGCCCGCCTGGATCCGTTCCTGTGCGATCTGATCTAGGTGTTCCTGCTCCGGCAGGGGGATTGGACTAGATGATCTTTCGAGGTCCCTTCCAATCCCTAACATTTTGTGATTCTGTGATTATGTGACTTACCTTCTGGATGCCATTGAAGCCATCCAGCTGCAGCAACTTCTGACAGTTACGAGGCCAGCCAGGGCTGGAGGTAAAGGTTCTATAGCTATCTAGCTCATGCCTGAGCCACATAGTCCCTCTAGGAAAACACCACAGATTTAATAAAATAATGCTATTGATTTTCTTTTATGTTTAGTGCTGTCAACATTGCTTCCCTCTGTATTTCTTGTTTCTTTTCCTGTCTATCTAACAAGGTTTCTGAAGTCTTCCTGAAGTTTCAGTAAATAACCATCATGTGTGCATTTCTTGTTGATGCAAAATCTTGCCCAGTGCTTAGACAAACATCTTGGCTTTTCAAGCAGAAATATTTGCCCCTTGGGTTTTTTTTCCTTGTCACTTTTAAGCCTTATCCCATCTCAAAAGCTTTGATATATTTATTCAACAACAGATTTGCATGGGGAAATAATCATCAGAGAATAATAGATCAGAGGGAGGAAGATTGCATACTGAGAGGTTGTTTCTGAGTCACCCAAGAGCTAGACATCTGCTCACAACAAATGATGCCTTGAGGCATGCCTCGTATGCCTCAAGGAAGAGCAAGACAGCCTGCACTTCATGAACTTCCTGGGCAACAGGCAGTTCTTGGAAAGCTTCACCATTTTTGTCTTTGTACTTCGGTAGGTGCCACTTAACAAGAGAGTTCCCCACAGCTGTGTACTGGAAGCCCCTAGGAAGTTGTCCCACTACTGAGCACTGCAAGGGGAGATAACCTCTCAGTCAAGCCAGGACAAGCGACTAGGCTCCCCATCTCCTTGTATCATCTTTGTAGAGGGTGGGTTGTCAGCTGTGGACACCACAGAGTTTGCTCCTCCTGATTGCCACTGTCTCATCCTCACATCCCTTCAGAGATGCCAGGGAATAAACATCAGAGAGAAAAGATAGGTTTAGTTTTTTCCAGGGTCCTGCTTGGTAATCCAGCTTCCTAAGTGGAAGTTTAGATCCTGTTCTCATCATATTTGCAGCATATTGAGATGCTTTATTGCACTGTGAGAACATCAGCTCCCATGCTAGGAACCCAGAAACTAAGCATGTCTGTGAGTATAAGGAAAAACAATTTTTGGTCTTCACTCTCTGATAATTCTCTCAGCAGTCTCTCTCTCATCTCACCCTTTTAACAGCTTTCTGCATGCTGAAAGATTTATGCATCTCCCTATCTCTGACTGCATCAGCTCTTCTTTGCTTTCAAGGCTTGCTATCTATTTCCAGTTTCTCATTATTCTCCTCAAAGCATCTTCCCTGCATGCTCCAGCTCATTCCCTCTTCCAGTCCCTCTTGCAAATGGCCTTTTGGGCCTTGTTAGTGCTTCTTTCAGCACTTTTTTCACAGAGGAAACCTATCCCACAATGAAATGCACCAGACTCTAGACTTAGACTGAGTTTAAGAGCCACTGAAGAGCTTTCATACTTCCTTATTGTCCCGTTGCCTACCCAAGTACTCCTCATTTTGTTTTGCCACCCATCAGCCTTCCTTTTCTGTGTCTTTACTGATTTGCACTCGCTGATTTCATACCAGCTCTTAAGTTTGCCAACATCCTTATCATTGCATTCCTGTCTTTCGGGGTGCTTACAGCTCTTCCAGTTTAGTGCTAGCCCCAGGACCATTAGCTGTATCCCTTATTGTTGCATCCTAGTGCATCCTGGGTGTTAATGAAAATTCTGAGTAGCGCCTAATTGATCACTGAGTAGAAACACTCAACCATGTTATAACAATTATGTAATTTATAAAATAACACTTTATAACATATCCAGAGAAAGTAAAGTTAGGAGGGGCCTCTAAAAGCCATCTTGCCCATTCAGGATGTGTTCTTAGGATTTAAGGCCTTTGTGACGGATGATATCTAGTTTGCTTTCAAAATGCCCAGAACTGAGCAGCACATGGCCTCAAAAGGCAACATCTTGGTCTCTCTTCCACCACCCCCTAGCACTACATTCCTTGATGGCTTTACTATGAGAAAATGTTTCCTAATATTTAGTGTATATCACATTTCTTTAGTTTTTCGTGTTCTATTTTGAACAAAATTTCTAGGTAAAAGAAGCCCAGAAATGTTAACATTGATTATTGTCAGGTATGCCTGTAGCAATGTGTGCTACACACGTACGTTCTCTTTAGTTAGGCTTGACACAAACCAGGCCTGATTAAAGAGCCATAGAACCACATTAATGAGGTGCTGCATTCAAGAGAGATAGTGGTATAGCCAGGGCAGAAATGGCTTTTAGTTGGTTATTTGCAGTAAATATGCAACAAGAGTATGCATGCAATAATTGTTGGATGTATCTACACCTAAACATGGCTGCATCTGTTGAACCAAAAGATTGATTGTTTAGTGTATACGCTGTTTGTGACAGTGGCTAGAAGTGGATACCAGGGAGACCTTATGAGCAGGACAGCTATATTTGTACTTTGCCTAGTATAATTCCAGCTACTAACTCTTTCAAACTCAGAGACTACCCACAGAAATGCCTACCACAGAGAGTGGAGTGACATCACAGAATCACAGAATCACAGAATGTTAGGGACATCTGACTGATGTCTTGTCCCAGATCTACACTCTTGACTTTTGAACAGAAAAACAAGCAAACAAGCAACCTCCCTTTTACTAATCTTTATGCAAGAAGGATTAATAAACTGTGAATTTCCAGGGAACAGTTACTCAGTTGAAGTCATCTTTTGTTTCCTGCCTGCAATATCCCTGAGGCATGCAAAGCTACAAAGTCATACTCATGCACACTCCAGCAGATACTGGGGCAGGTTCACTAAATATTTAAAAGAGGAATCATCCTTTTGTGTGATTTTGAGGCTACTTACCACTTTGGACTTTTTTTTCAGAGGCAGCAGTTTTATGGGGGAAAAAAAAAGTATCCACTCACACTCTTATAGTTTTAACTGGTATGCTGCCCAAGACTCTACCTTCAGTGACATCAACATAGTTACAGAGACCAAAACCAGAGCTGGACTTTACTGCAGATGTCTATGGTGGTTTCTCTGGCACCTTAATGACTGCAGCATCTTCATATATATTTTGACCACAGAAAGAATTCAGATTAATTAAAAAGCTGTTTCTCCAGGGTTCCCCCATCTGCTCATGCTTCTGCTGTTTCATGAAGTCACCCAATTCCCACTGTACATTACAGTGCTCCCACTTTCTGAAGTCAGTTCACCCCCGGTTACAACAGCTGTGGAGGACACAGGGGAAGATTTGTCAAATAGTAGGAGGTGATGTTCAGTCTCTGATGACTACAGAAGGACTGTGACCTATACTAGATGGATTTCAGATGGCTAAACATAGGTAAGAACAATCCCTATGCATCCCAAATGGTCTCTTTCTCTCTTCTGTTTCCCAGGATTGCCAAAACACAGTTCTGTGGAGCTGGAAATACACAGCATCAGCCTCCCAGGATGGGGAGTCTGTGCCATGGAGGCTCATTTCCCACCACCGCAGGGACACTATTGCTTGCTGCTTTTCCGGAGCTGTGGAGGGAAGGTTTTAGTTACTGCCATTCAAGCCAGCAAAAGAGGCCAGCTGTGCTACAGAAACTGTCTGAGAGACAATCTGATCCACTGAGACCAGCAGAGAAAAGAGGTTTGGCAGGTGTAAGAGAGCAATTATTTTAATTAGGCAAAAACCTCTGGGAGATATTTAAACTGCATCTCCCTGAAGCATTTCCAATGCCAGTGGTTACATAAGGTTTGCATCTGGCGCCCTGTGGGTTTTGAAGGAAAATGCAGTGCTAAATTACTGGGGGTTCATGGTTCCCACTGGTTTTGTTCCAGCAAACTGCTGACATGGGATATCACAGCAGCAGGACTAGTCTGAGAACACATGTAACAGAGCAGTGCACCTTTTGCTCTTAACCTTTTGCTGCCTTGGATAGTTCTGCCTCATTTTCTCTATTTTAGTACCAAGAAAGAAAATTACCCCAAAGACATGGCCAAATTGCTGAAATTCAGTACAACTTTCTCATTTATTTTCACAGAGCACTTTTCTATACTGTGTCATTCTTACCTGAGAGCTTCTTATGTGGATAGGAATGGAGTTCATAACACTAATTAAACTCTGAGGAGATGAATGGAACCTGAAGACAGGCTGTCAGCGATATCAAACTGGTGTCTATAATCCCAGGCAAATGCATAGATTTTTTTCTTGTTAGATTTTTTTTTAATTGAATCTACTTTCTTTAAGTTTCTCTTGGGCATTCAGTTTCTAGGGTATCTTCACACCTGAGGAGGTGGGAGACATTGATCTTTTAGCCTCACACCTTGCAAATCACCTAAGGCCGGTGGCAATTATACAGACTCTAGATGCAGTTGCTCAGCTTCTCTCAAAGTAAAATGTGCAGTGCCACCATTAGTTTGTTCTCCCAAGCCCAACTGGTTTCCTAGAGGAAAAGACAATTTTTCTCCTAGCTGAAGGTAAAATGATAGGGCAGGTTTTGAGTTTTGAAGTGGAGAGAGGTATGGGTGGAAGAACAGACTGTAAGAGGAAGAAATTATCACAGATGCCTCAATAGTTTGTGTAGCTGAGTGATTCATCTCACTTATATTTCATAAACATTAATCCTAAAAAAGAAAAATCCAAACAGATGTATTGCTAGAAATGGAAAGTCACTCAGTGGTAGCAAAATTCACTTCAGGCTGCTAATTTGTAAACTAATGAACTCTTTTAGAACATAAAAGCTACATTAGACACCTATTAAAGTATTAAGGAGGGAAGGCAACCAAGTCAGAGATGGCATTATGTCTTTACTTCCTGCATACCAGATACTATATGCGCCTGAGAGTGTGTCAAAAGGAACCGTGATATTGCCCTATTATAGGTTATAATGGAAAGGAAATTAGATATAAAGACATTGCTTGAGTTAACAGTCAGAGCAACAACACCATGAACTGGAGAGCCTGAAATACTAGAAACAGTGCATCTGAGTCCTCCCTGATCTCCTGAGAAGTTTGAAATAATGATGTGGTCCAGAGAGAAGAGGGTCACAAGGACCAGCTGATGCTTGCTGCCCTCGGAATGTTTTCTGAACTCTGCAGCTCTGCCAAGCCACACGTGCCATGTGATGATTTGCACTGTTGACGTCTCCCTCACGTTATTTTGGCCTCTTTCTCACCCCAGGACTCCCATGTACCACCACAATCTGCAGCATCCTGTGGTGGGAGAGAGGCTGTGGCACTGCAGCGGGGCCTGCTGAAGAGCATCCTACACAGTGGTGGCACCGTGGTGTGGACTGTCCTCACACACATGACCCGATATAACACTGCTTAGGCCACTGTGAGACAGAAAGAGTGAGAGCCTTTCTTTGTAAGAGCTCAAGGGACCGAGACAGCCCTCCATGTACAGCAGAGCAGTCTGAGAGACTCCCTTTCCTACAGAGGCTTTCCCACAGCACCTGCCATATAGCCCAGGACCCATTTCTGTCTCACTCTGTTTCTTCAGCTTCAGGATGTGAGAGGAGTTTTTTTTACACTGTCTCAGAGAGGCAATAATATTACTAAGAAAAGTTGGATGAGAACAGACGATACAAAAGGGAAAAAAAGAAGAGTGGGTTGTTAGGAAACTGCAAGATGCATTAAGCTGCAAGACTTGCTGTATTGCAAATATTGCAATATTTTCCTGAGGAAAAGGTGAAAAACTGATGGTTTAAGAAAAAGCAACTAGGAGGAACAGTGCCCTGGACATCTGCATAAGCGAGACAAGCCAGTTCAGCACACCTTTTCCACAATATCTTTCATTTGCTTGCTGGAGTTTAAAATTTCATTTATAGATCCACACTAAAAAAAAAACCAAACATGCAGAACTTTAATTTCAGAGTGTGACTTGAATCTCAGAAACTCAGCTTGGTATCAAAACCAACAAGTATGGTTCTTTGTAAAACCAATCATACTGAAGCCTTGCATAGCCATGATTTTCTGGACTGAACTACGCTGTTTTCTCCTGACAGGAGAAGGGAGGGGCTTCAGCACACATGTAAAGTTCTGCTGCCATGTTTGAGAGCTGTGTTGAGTTTGGACCTGAAGAAATCAAAGTCAGTTGAAAAAGGCTCCCTTGGACAAAGCTGCCTGGGATGCCCTGGGAAAGGACTCTCCTGTCTTTCCCTCACTAGGGAAGTGAAGGCTGCTCCAGGCCACAGGCATCTAAACTGTTTTCTGATGGCTGAAGCACAAAAAGCCCTTGGGCTTATAACACCACATCAAGCAGAGTTAAAGGGAACCTCAAATTTAAGGGAAACCTCGCTTGATTTGAAAGCCTCAGGGGGCAATTCTGTTTGGGTGTTCAGAGGTTTCCTTTTGACTCCTGAAGGGTACTTTGCTGCAGCAGTGGAAAGGCCCTTAAGGGCTTTCTGGGAGCTTTTGTTCTTTTCAAAGGTGTCTCGTCCCTTCCCTTGTTTGTCATTCAGACAGAAGCCTCAAGGGAAATGCTATAGACTGCAACGAGAATCTGCAGAGAGTGGTAAGGGCCAGAGCTTTCACAGGAAAATGCACATTCATTCTGCTCTCTGCTTTTCTAAAACATCTTTGTGTGTTTCAAAAGTTTGTCTGGAGCAAAGTGGGGATATGATTTTTTTGAAAGTGTTATTCTGACACAAATCTTTGGAGAAGAGTTTTCAGGGAGAACAGAATAGTGATCTGAGAGGGCTTTGGTGAAAATCTGCCTGGACAGGGAAATGGCAGGGAGGAAGGGAATCTTCCCATCAATGAAAAGGGGAGCAAGCTGTGGAAGACCATATAAATGAGTGCAACTGTGTCACAGGAATGATCAGGCATTACGTGAGCATCATGTAAAGAAGATTAACAAGACAGGGCAATCCATTAAGGTCAAGCCCTACGGCTGCTGTGGGACAAGACTCACAAAATTTTACTGTATCATGATTTTTCTCAGAAAAATCAGTAGCACTTCTTGAGTGACTCAGAGAGCTGACATCAGGGTTTTGAGGTGCCTGCTCAGGAGAGCTCTGCCTGTTCTGAGCAGTTTCCATTCGAAATTCCCAGAGCTAGCAGATGCTTGGTTCTGCAGCATTTCATGGGTGGGTAGCCAGGAGAAAAGGAAGTTGACAGGAAACCTGTTTTCCCTCAGACTGTGTTAGAAAATCAATAGTCTCCTGACACACTTTTATTTCATTGGACTGACAAAAGGAAAAAAAAATCTTCTGCTGAAAAACTTCTGGCCATATTTTGGTGAAAGACATGAGGAAGAAGAGGTAGATAAGGCCTGTGAAAGGCCACTGGGCATGGGACCAGCATGTGATAAGATGAAATAAATAGACAAGAGCTTCTACTGTAAGGAAGTGGGCCTGGTGCTCAGTATATTGCCTCTTGGCCGCAGACAACTGCCTGTGAAAGATTATTTCAGTGGAGCATCCAAAAGGCTCTTTATTTTCTGTCTGGGTCTGCCTCTCCAGAAAGGTTGTGCTAAGGTTGAATTTTCTGCATCCTCGGGGAAGCTGGAACTTCAGAAAATCCAGAGTATCTAGGGCAATGATTTGCAGCCTGCGGGCTGTGGTCCCCTGGGGCTTGCTACTGTTTGTAAAGGACTGGTGAAAGCTGGCTCAGAACAGAAAGGTCAGTACACTTGAAGCGATTTTTCAGGATTCTGCAGCTCTGCTAGAAAACTGCAGGGAGCCAAAAGTTATCACTCCAGAAATAATCATGGAATTAAAGCACAGGCTCGATTTAATCACTGAGGCTTGTACATATGAGCCTGATAGCCCCAGCAAGTCTCATGACTGAACCAGAGCTAGTTGCTCCTCTCCACCATATACTGGTGCCCAAATCCTTAGCAAGCACATCTCCACATTTCTCTGTGCCTCTGGCCACTTAGCTACACAGAGAGGCTGAGACCACAGTTTTTAAAAGTCCTTCACGCACGTCATGCTGACCAGACTTTCAAAGAGCTCATCTCTGTCTTCTCGGTCAGGTTTTCACCAGATCTCAGGTCATTGGCATGGTGCACACCAAAGACCTAGGTGCCACACACAGACCTAGCTGAGAATTGCTGTAAGTCCAGGTGCAAGATCCAGAAAATCATCTTGGACTCTTTAAAACCACAAGCGTCCCACCTGCAGTCAGACTGGGGATGTCAGGATCATCAGTTACCCATACTTGGACAAGGTCTCTCTAAGGACTTCTGTGAAACTGATTAAAGTTTTGACACTGACCTCAGTAAAAGCAAATTCACCTCTGCAGCATCTGCTCTTGGGGAGCATAATGTGTGACTACTCAGTCTGTACAACACTTAGATCAGTCTTATTGAGACCTCTGATCAGCACTGTTATATAAATATTAAATAATAGCACCAAAAGAGAAGGGAAAGAATTATTAAAATTGGACAGTAGCAATAAAACAAGGAGTAATACATTAAAGCTGAAAAAATTAATTTTACATTATTTAATTCTGTAACTGTGTGATTTAAGTCAGTAAAGTGCTTAAGGGTCCATTTTGCGTGAGAAGTGCTATAAAAGCTGAACTTTATTGTCTGCCATTTATCTCAGGTGTTAAGAAAAGTTTTCAGCAGCAGCAAGTCCAACCAAAGAGTGGAAACTTTGCCTAGCAGAGGAGGTGGAATTTGGACAAGTTTGTGCATCCCTGGCATAGTGTAGGTGCACTAATGGCTATTTAAGATTATCTGGGTGCAACTTCTGCCTTAGGAAGTCTCAACACATTCATTGATAGATGTGGACATCACAGTGTGCTTGCGCTGTTTCTTTTATTCTGTGTGTCCCCTCTTGGGCACATCTGATAAAGGAGGCTCAGCCACGCTCAGCATTGCTCAGACCCAGCCCAGCTCTTCTTTCATTCTTCTGAGATGTTCCTATATTGTGTGAAACACGTGTTGGCTCTCTGAGAAGTTTCTTTCCTACGTCATCTACAGTTACATTGAAGAGCAATTTGTGTCTTCCTTTAGTGTGGGAAGTGATTGAGAAAATATTTGGAAATTAAAAGCACCAGCACCGGTAAAAATAGAAGTGGTAGCTCCAAGTGGCAGTAGCTGTGGTGCCCATGTCTTCCAGCCAGAAATCAGAGATACACACCCCTTCACAAACCTTACACTATTTTGCCCATCCTGTGGATAATGTATGCACAGGCACTTTTACCTCACTTCATTTGGTGAAATCCACAGCTTCAGGTTTCCAAGCATTATTGGCCTTATATAAAATCAAAAAATCCTGACTTCTGAGAGGTCAGAGGTAGGTTATCACCCTGTGTATTTTCCAGAAGGAGCACTAAGAGAGGCAGGAAGAGGAGGGAGGAAAAAGACATACTGTCTTTTTGTCTGTGTTTGCCCAGTGCCTAGCCTGATGAAACCCCGATCTCTCAATTGACTGCAGTTCTGAAGTGTGATGATGTAAATAACAAATAATAACAGGTTCAGCTTGTCTCTGCTTTTCCCCTGTATAGTTTCTGGTACGGTGCTAAATTCACTTTAAAATAGGAGTAAAAAATTGTTCTGTCCAGGTACAAATGGTGCTCTGATACACAGAGTGCAGAACTACTGCCACCAAATTATTCTTTATCCCAGGTAGAAAATGGGCATTCAGAACTGTGCCCAAGAATGTCAGTCCATTTATGAAAGTTACTGACTAGCCTATCTCTTTTACAATAACTTTTATAAAGATCTTGCTATTTTTTAATCAGGAATGATTCTTAAATCCTTCAGGATCCTACATGTACTTGCAGTATATTATTCTGTCACTAGAGCACTCCGTGTGATCCAGCTCACAAACATCCCTGGTCTTCAAGTGAGACAAAGCTGAAGCTCAAATGGTGTAGAATCTGTTAGTGTTTTCTGTTCCTACAGCTCTTCTGAATAGAGATCTCCTTTTTCATACAGCCTGATATTTCTATATTCACCATGATTTCATGAAAGCTAGGCAACTCATTGATTTATTAATATAGAACAGCTAAAAATATCTCCTTTTTCTGGATTAGCAGTAATACTTCTCCCTCTAAATTAAAATGTGGAGGACAAAACTGCAAGCTTGTAGTATACATTTTAACTTCCATATACCAGAGGCAATATTTGGTTTCAGTATGTTGTTCCTCTAATGAGAATTGGTAAAGTACATAAGTGTCTTTGCACAGAGTACTACTTTAAAGAAGGCTGGAATCAATATAGTCAATGTACAGTTAAAAGTAAAAAATTGCAGTTCGGTAATGTTTAATAAGATGACACTGCGTTTAATGTTAGTTCTCAATTATTGGCACTCATATTTTTATTTCTTTAGCATTACTAAGCTTTGAAACGA
>VZTO01018582.1:0-17618 GCA_013400615.1 Syrrhaptes paradoxus | reverse complement strand
AGAAGGCCTCGTCGACTTCCTCAAGGATCTATCTGTTTAGTTCTAGCTCTGAAGCCAACTCCCCTTACACAGCTTTTTTTTTTTTAAATTGTGTTTTGTAAACTCCCTTTCTTCCCCCACACAGACTGTCAATGTTCAGAAATCATTACTGTTTCTTCCTGTTGGACTGGACAAAGAAACATTCAAAGAGTATGCAGGCAATACATTAACTCTCTCTTCATTCCTAGTAACTCTTATGATGAAGATTTCAGAATATATCAAGCAAAAACTAAACTTAAAGAGGCACAATAGAGAAAAATTTACATTTCTTAGTTCACATCCCTGCATATAATCAACACAATCTTTGTGCTGTTCAAATGGTATTCAGAACAATTAACACTCCTTTCCTAGAGTATCACTGCTAACCAACCTGTATCTCTTTTCCAAATGACAATCTAATTTTGAGAGCAACAAATCAAATCATACCAAGAATACCCCATGGATAAATCAATGTTTACTTGGATTAACTTCTGTATATTAAAGCAGGCCAAATAACACCCCGTGAAGAATGACAAGCCATAGTGCCTAAACTTCTTTGCCAGCTACCAATTACCTTCCTATAGTCTATCTAGAAGTACTTTGCACGACACAAAGTATTTTCAGAGAATATTACAATTCTTGCCAATGATGTCACAGTTCCAATTAATTTGACCATTTTTAAACAGCAAGACTAGTTCTGAAACATCAGCATAAGGACTAAGATTTCCCCTGAGAAACTGAACAGCAGCTGTCAGTCTTCACTATAGACATACAATTTCTCAAAAAAAAGGGGAGAAAAAATTCTAATTCTGCTTCACATATAATTTAAGGCCCTACTGCCAGAAAGCAGAGACTTGCTCTTTCTTCAGCTTGTCTGCACAAAGACAGCGGCTTTACAAATTGGCATTTGCTAGTTCCTGTTAATTGTCATGTACATATGCACACTGGTATTTCACAAAGACCTTTGAACACCAGCCTCTGGCTCACAGGCCTGGCATATCTTTTGCAGTGCAGAGGTGGGACCACTCGGAGTCTAATGACTGCACCCTCCTACGTGAGGGTGCAGCTCCTACAGGTTGCTTTCAGGCTTTCAACTCAGCAGTCATCTGAGTGGGTGCTGCCCAACAATCCGCTGTCGCTGATGAGCTTGGGAAAATTTTAGCGTCTTTTAATGTCACAAACTTCTGTCAGTTAAGACTCAATCTCACTTGTTCTAAACTAGCAAAGTAGCATACATCTAGGATGTTACATATGGTCTCGGATGCAACAATATCATATATTGTTGCATTGCAAGATCAGATTCAGGAAACTGTTGAAGTATAGGCCTCTATTGCCTCCATAATTTTTTACATAAATTCCACAGAAGTGGCATATTACTAACACAAAAGTTCTATAAGCCATGCAAACGAGGCAGAAAAATGCAAAAATGCGTCACCACTTCAGTAACAGAATCATTCTTCAGACCCTTATTTGCTGCTTTTGCATTCCTTGGCACTGTTTTTCCTATACAATGCAATTTTTCCACCCACAGAGAAGTGGTAAGTAAGCAGCTTATTAGCTGGTGAATCCATCTGGACAGATCTGTCTCTTCTTTCTCTGCTGTCTTGAATGACTTGAACACTTGCCTGCACATGCAGCTTTTACAAGCTGCCAGCACCATCACCCTGCAACTGACATTATATTTGGTTCCATCATCATAAGATATCAGTTTTGTTCTATAACTGCTAAAGTCGTGAACAGGAGTATGAATACTGGCTAAGAAATACACAATAGCTCATATTAGCTTCAGAAACCCACAAACTAGATTTCTTTTTGAATGGAAAGTTCTTCTGCAATGCAACTTCACGCCTCCTCCACAATGTAAGCACTCATTCCCAAAGGAAGGTCACCTTTGCTAGTTGCAAGATCTCTTCTCAAACTCTTTTTTCCTGATCAAAGCCAGGCGAAGCAGTAAATAAGCATTGCTCAGCTGTGCACTCAAAACTAGAGTCTGTACACTCTCCTGCATCTCACCTGAGTTCTGTTTTTCCGGACAATCTTTTCTGAAGTGCTCCACAGAGCCACAAAGTCTGCAGCTGCCCCCTGTTAAGAGAGAAAGTCGTCACTCATCTAAGGAAAAAAAAAATCACCAAAAAACACGAAACACAAAACAAACCCCCAACACTGTTTTGCTTTTGTTTATTGATAAATCTTGTTCTAGTTTTCTGTGGTGACAACCTGTAAATAAGATAAGGAAATGTCCCTATGGACAGGTCTGCACTCCTAGGTACAGTAATACAATGTCAGGGAGCATATACGCAGGCAGCTTTGGAAGCCTGCAAACAGTTTCCTCTGTCTGACAGACAGAGCGAGATGTCTGTAATCACACTGTTCTGTAAAGCATCCACAATACAAATCCCAGCCCACACATACTGAATATTTCTGATTTGTTTGATTTTAAGTGCTTTTTTTGAGAAACAAGTTGAATTCTGTTTCAGAACTCATATTCAAAGCATCTTTTGAAATTAATAGGAGCTCCCGAGAGACAGGTAATCCAACTGCAAGTCCTAAGATATGAAATATAAATTCTACTCATAATCCAAACATCAGAAAAAGAAGTGATTTTTCTTCCAATTTAACTGTGCGGTAAGATCACCCTTCTGAGTTTGCCAGACCTCAAGTTTGTAATGGGAGACAGAATGTTATTTCTTAGTGCCACCAGAAAAATCAATCTGAGTTAAATCTTCAAACTTATATCACATTTCTCATTACAGTCACTTAAAATGAAGATGTTATCTTTCTAATGACAGTCCTTGTTTGCGTGAACACCTCCCAAAGTCTTAAGCTGTAGCATGAGAGTACTTTGGTATATGTACATTGAAATACACATTGACTACATACATACAGCCTATTATGATCTTGTTTCTTTGTGTGCCTCTTGAAATTGCAAGCACAAGCAAGTGCTTATACTTTGCATCTCATCTCATTGTTCAACACCAAGCTTACAATTAAAACAGAAGTCCCTAGGTAATCAATATTAACACTGAATTCCCTAGAACTGATCTGATTTTACCAAGAGTAAAATGTACCAAGAAATTATTTTAGGTGGATTCCCATTCACTTACAATGTTACTTTGTTCTGCCACAGTCAAGTATGGAAAATGTGTTTTGGTTTTAGTAAACCACTACACTCACCTTCAGCGTACAATCCTTTGGGATTATCTGGACATGACCTTGATAGATGCCCCATCTCACCACAGATGAAACATTTTGCATATGGAAATGCCCCTGCAAAATCCCACAGAGTTTATGATCCACATAAAAATGTTTGTAAAGTCACAGACAACTGTGAACACACTATAATGACTATATTATACTATACCATTATACTATAAACACTACACTGTCTCTTATACTGTTAGGTTCATTGTTATAATACTGTGTTCCTTTAAACAGATTAACCTATCTCCTCAGAACAGTTAAATTACTAAAACACAAAGCTTGTATTTCAGAAGTCAGAAGACTCACACCAAAGCACTTTGAAAAACACAAATTTCTGAGACATACCAACTGCTGGATCTATTTTTGCTTTGCATTTGCTGATGTCATGTTCTGTGGATCCACACCGGTAACAGATTCCCGTACCCATATCCTGACTTTCCAATACTGCAGGACAATCAGCAACACCATGGCCAGGTTCTCTACAGTGGAAACATATCTTTGAAAATAAAAATTAAGTTATATTAATTTTCATAGGCAGTTCACACAGCAAAACATAGCACTTATGGGTGACATTACTAAAAAAATTCACTTACTCCTGTTATCTGATTATCACCTATCACCAACAGACTTTTACTACATCACTATTTCTGTTGGGTGAAATCTTGAGGGTACTATTGGATAAATATCTCTAGCACTGAGATTTGAGGTTACTCTTAACATAAAAAGATTCTGTGAATGGCAGTCAACGAGATGAAAATCCCCGTTTAATAAGGCTTTCTGGCTTTTTAGAATGCAAACATACCAAGGGATTTTCTCCTCAGGGAAAAACAGCCAGACAGAAGAGACATTGTACCCTGTCACAAAATAACTGTCAGTGGTCTGTGCCATTAAACTGTATTATTATGGGTATTTTTCTTCTTTCACCAACACCACACTGTACAGGGTATTCACTCACTGACATGCAAGTGCCCTGGAGGAATGATAGGTGACTTTGACTACAGGACAGTTCCCCAAGCTCTTTAAGTACTACTGCAATAAGTGCTAAAGTCAATACAAGCAATGTTGCACCACTCCTACAACTTACTCATGAAAAACTTAGATATCTCGGACTAGACTCTCTCTGCTATGTTCTCAGATTACATTCAGCACAAGTTCCTACTGAATGCATAAGTTTGTTCTGAGATAACTGCTTTGAGACAGTCTCATGAGAATGTCTGCTGAAGATCTCACTCCAATCGTCAAGCAGAAAATACTTCAGAAAGAGTTCTCAAAACAGCAGGAATATTGTAGTGATGTACATAGGAATATTGTTCTCATGGATTACATACAGAGATGCACTGAATTAATTTCATTCAGGCGAAGAGAGGGGCTGGGCATTCACCAAAGGGTAGCAAGAACAGTGTTCAACCGGAAGAGCCATGCTAATGGCCAAGACTTAAGCCGAAGCTCACTGTTTGTTTTAAAGCTGAGATACTTAAATTCACTTTATTAACTTGGAATGTCACTTAGCACACACTATGCTTCTAGCAGCTAAGGCACTCGGCCTCCTCTCTGAACTGCCTCCTGGCTGGACGAGGAATCTCCCTTTTCCACACTAAGCTTTTCCCACGTTTTTAACAAGCTACCACGAACTGGCAAACACCCAAGACTCCAAGCAACACTCACCATAGCATTTTTCTTCATTTCTTGCCTCTTCAGCCTCCTATCCTCCCGCCGCTTGTCCTTCTTCAAGGCCATCGCCACCTCCTTCTCCAGCTCACCCCTGCCTGCCTCGGCCTCCCCTCCACGCCGCCAGCTCTGCTTCAGGTACGCCACAAACCCGTTCACGTCTTCGTTCAGATAGTCCTTTTTCTTTCTGTTCTTCTTCTTCCTCTTCTCTTCTTCCTTCTTCGATGAGAGAACGACCGAGCCGCCCTCCCGCCCCTGGGGGCCGCTAGCCATCTCCTCCCAGGGGGTGGCATCTAACGCCTTGGCGCCGGCAGCGCCGCTCCGCCGAGCCCATCTGGTCATGGCACCTCCTGCATAGACGCAGCAATTGAATGCGCGGGCCCGGGGAGCGCCGCACAGCCCCCTTCTCTCTCAGCGAGGCAACTCTCCACCCGGCCGCCGTTCACACTGACGCGGCGCCCTCCTCGCCCCGCCCAGCCGCCGGCGCTGGCGTTCCCTCACCCCCGCCCGGCGCCTCGCCCGCCTCCCGGGGTGGCGGCGCTGCTGAGACGGCTCATCCCGACAGGCTCCCCGGCAGCCCAGAGGGGGGTCGGCGGCGGAAAGGCCCAGCCTAAAGCGGTCGCGGAGACGCCGCTCACCCAAGTCCGCCGCGGCAGTAGAGACTGTCTCGCAGAGCGGCACCCCCCCGACAGGCGTCTCACCTTTGCCGCGCGCCAGAACTGGAGCTGAATCCCCGCGGCCTCCCGTGGGGCGGGCGTCTCTTGGGCCCGGCGCCTCTGACGTCACTTCCTCCCGGTGTCGCCGCCGCATGCCGCTGTGGCTCCTCGTCCCGCCGCCATCTTAAGGCCGGGCAGGCCGGCGCCGGTGAGGCCTGTGCGGCGGAGCTCCTCTTAGAAGCGAGATGGAGGTGCCGCCGCCGGGCGCGGCCAGTCCGGTTGGACTGCGAACGCGTGGGAGAGGCCGCAAGCGCCTGCCGAGGGGGACAGTCCACCGGCAGGGGCCAAAGGATTGTGGGTCGTTGCCCTTTGGAGGCACCTGTCCCTCCCGGGGAGTCGCCGGAGGAGGGGGGAGGATCATGAGGGGTGGTGGTGCCAGCGAAGTCTATACAGTAATCCTGTGTAAATAATCCTGGTCGCTCATCTGCAGTTCAGACTGTTATCCAGGACATTCCCAAGGCCGAGGATGGAAATTTGTAGTGATCAAAGAAATACAGAAGGCTGGCACAGCATTTGGCAAGAACAACCGCTGCAGTTGCGTCCTAAAGTGAACTTTGCCTCAGAATGGGTAAGGGACACATACCCCAAACAACCGCTGACAGCCACCCTGGACCCGTGTGCATGCGTAGTTTTGCAACACCAGCATTAATGCAATGTAATAGAGAGGCAGGACTTAGTGTGATAAATAGTAAAAGTTTTCTGTTCAGCTTTGCCCTCGATTTTGGGACTTTTCTGAGTGTCCAGTTGTATGCACTATAGAAAAAAGCACCGTCTCCTTCCTAAACATGGTTTGTGTTTCAGCAGCTGCTTCTAAACTGTAATAGAACATTAGCCTTTGCAGGCACCTGTGCCTCCAGGGGAGCAGCCGGAGGAGGGGGGAGGATCGTGAGGGGTGGCAGGAACTGATGTCCATGTGCAAAGTACCTTTCTCTTTTGTGTAGCCCTGCTGCCAGGAGTCCATTGGCTTCACACGGTGGAGCAGGTAGAGGTGCACAACAGTTGATGCCAACTGAGTTCATGTGTGTCCCAGCGTGTAGGGGAGAGGCATGCTGTCCCCCAGTCACAGTGCAGGGTGACGCTGCTGGGGTGCCACAGAGGTACTGAGGAAGGAGAGACTGCAGAGGCTGGGGCACGGCCACTGATGGGCCTGCTTGGCTGCTTGTCCCGTGTATGTTGGGACAGTCCTGCCCTTGGAGCTGTGGCCTTTGCCGACTCCTCTGGACACAGCTGTGCTCTCAGTTTGACACTCACGTACCTCACAGTTTTATGCCAGACTCTCTTTGCAGGTGGGGAGTTGTGCTGGTGCAGTTACACTAGTTTAAATGCTCATATTGTTAAGTATGTATAAACAGTCTTGTTTAGATGAAGTCTTGCCTTTTACCAAGAGCAATGCTGGGGAACCAGAGTGGTCTCTACCTCCATTGTGCAACAGTGAAGCTGATTCAAACCTTCAGCTGAGAAATTTACAGTGGTCTTTCTCAAGGAGAGTAGCTTTTTGAAACATCATTTATGACACATTTTCGGATCTCTCCCTTAAGGTTAACAAAGTAAGTCTCCAGGACTATATGGTTAAGAGGCCTCTGCTTAGCAATGAAACAAATGTTTAGAAAACCAGTAAGATTTTTTTTATTGAGTCAGCCTTCTGTTTCTTTTATTTTTAGCATTTCATTAGATCTCTGTTACCTTTCTTGGTAATTTTGATCTGATGTCATAGGGACAGCTGGGCACCTTTTCTCCTTTATCGGTTATCCTTAATATTTGTGTCTTCCTAGAGAAAATGCCTTGCTGTATTTTTCTGATATTCCGGGGCTTTTCGTCCACTAGAGGGAGGTGTGCGCAAAGTGTGCGTTGATCTTGCTGTTAAACTGCTTCACTGCCAGTAAGAACAAGCACAGATTTTAATTAGAGTGCATTTACTCCAGGCAAAAATAATCGATGAAAGCCATTTAAGAGCCACTGCTAATAAGCTAGGAAATGAAATCAGAAGACTCGGGATTTTATTTCAAAATTTAAAATAACAAATTTGCTGATTTAGTTACAGTTTAACCACAGCAAGAGGTCCTAGCTGTTCCTGCAGCGTGCTGCCAGCGAGCCTGTGGATTAGAAGCTGTGGCCAAAGCCGACTCATTCAGCCTGAATAGGCTACTAGAAACAGGTGACACTGGCCCAAGGGCAGGGAGAATAAAAGCAGTTAAGGATCCCATGGCCATCATGTCACACACACTTCAGGCACATGTACACTGTGTCTTTATTAGGCTGTGTTTTATGGATAGCTGTGTATTGATGTGCTAGAAGGTCTTTAAATGGTTGTCAGGGATTTTTTTTAAAGACCTGGGCTGAAGTGCCTGCTAATCTGTATGTGGCATATGTGGCCAGATTAATTTTATGTATTACAGTGAATGAGGATTGGTTTGCTTGTCAACTGAAAATATATGCAGACATAAATTTAGTTAGATCCATCTATGTATGTCCATCTGTCTATCAGCTTATTTGCACTAAGTGGAGATAGCAGCGTGCCTCCTGGTGCATGCAGGCTGCTCGCTGTTTTCACTTCAGTGCATGTTTTTATTTGGCTTCAGCTTCCTCTTTACTGAGACAGATTGCTGTACTGGATACAGAAATGAGCGTAAAGAAAAGCTGAGTGTAGAGAAAAGCTGCAGAACAGCATAGGCAAGGCAAATGAGAAGGGACTTGCTTTGATTTCTGTTCTGCTAAAGTATTAAATGCATTTTCCTTCTTTTCCCCAGTCTGAAATTTTATATATGTCTCTAGGGAGGATTCATGGCACTTAGGATCCCTAGCCAAGTTTGCAGGCAGTGGAAAAGGCTGTTTAATACTTTCCCACTACATCAGTAAGACAGTATTTCCCTTACAAATATCACTTATTTGATAGTAGCCACACCTGCTTAAATTTGTACTGGTTTAGGTTTGTTCCAATTTGACATTAGTTGTCTGTGAACTCTGCTGTACAGGCAGCAGGTGAAAAATGAGAAAGACAGCAGCCATGAAAAAAGTTGGAAAATTTTGTTGCCTTTTTGTTAATGTTTTACTAAAAAACATCATATTGCCTGTCCACAGCACAGTTTTTGTAGCAGCACAGTCTAATGCCTTTATTGGGAGAATTTCTTCATAGATTCCTGTGCTTGCAGCCCGGAAGGACAACTATGTCCTGGGCTGCGTTAGCAGAGGGGTGGCCAGCAGGGAGAGGGAGGTGATTTTCCCCCTCTGCTCTGCTCTGGTGAGACCCCATCTGGAGTACTGTGTCCAGACCTGGGGTCCCCAGCACAAGAAAGACGTGGAACTCTTGGAACAGGTCCAGAGGAGGGCCACAAAGATGATCAGAGGGCTGGAGCACCTCCCCTGTGAAGAAGGGTTGAGGGAACTGGGCTTGTTTAGCTTGGAGAAGGCTCTGGGGAGACCTCATTGCAGCCTTCCAGTACTTGAAGGGAGCCTATAAACAGGAGGGGGAGCGACTGTTTACAAGGGTTGATAGTGACAGGACAAGGGGGAATGGTTTTAAACTAAGGGAGAGGAGATTTAGGTTGGATATTAGGCAGAATTTTTTCACGTAGAGGGTGGTGAGGCACTGGAACAGGTTGACCAGAGAAGTTGTGGATGCCCCATCCCTGGAGGCATTCAAGACCAGGCAGGATGGGGCCCTGGACAGCCTGCTCTAGTGGCTGGCAACCCTGCCCTAAGCAGGGGGGTTGAAACTAGATGATCTTTAAGGTCATTTTCAACCCAGGCCATTCTATGATTCTATGATCCTACACAAACGTAAAATGCTTTGGAGATTTGAGACAACAGAATTGAATATCTGGACCAGTGGATCCTGTAGCATCTTTGGTAACTTGGTATGAAATCTCCTAGAATATTGTGATTTGAATCATTTGATGTTGTAACTAGAGAAAGAGGAGCATGTGTGAATGCTCTCTCCTTCAACTGTGGGTGTTCCTCTGTCCGTATTTGGGCGAGTTGTCCTCTTAGGTCATGACAGTACATCTGAAAGAAGCACATCTTGGGAAGATGGCTATCTGGGAGAGCCAGCACAAAGAAGTGAGAGTGGTTAAATGCCAGACAGGGACTGTGATGTAGGTTCACATGAGTGAAAAATGCAAAAGGACAAGAAAGATATGGTAGTAAGAAGTCATGGAGGAATACCAAGGGAAAAATGTTCTGTCTGGAAACCCCGGGATTCACAGCTGTGCTGCAATGAAGATGATGCAGGTGCGTTTTTGGGGCCCAAAGAAAGACTGCAGTAAATTGGAAAAGGAGTATGAAGATGTCCCCTGTAGTCTGGTATTTAACAGGCACAACCATGAAGCTGAACACATCACAGCATCAACTTCTTTATGAAGCTTGACAAGTGACTTTGGTTTTATTCTGACTGATGTTCATAATCCTCAAACCCCAAAAAGGGAAGTTTTGTCTTCTGAAGACATGCCAGAGGCTTTAGTTGTATGTACATGTGACTGATGGTATCTTTGTTCACTCTCTTTTGCCTCTGTTGTTTGGATACTACTTGCCAGAGTGTCAGGGTGACGTTTTCCTGGTTGTTTATTTTTGATTTAAGTGTGGGGATAGAAAGAAAAAAGTAAGGCCTGTTTCTGCTTGAATTCTTTTATGCCTGCAGCATTCTGAGGGCTCCTGTGCACGGGTTGACTTTGGTTTATTCACTTAGGCTGAACAGATTACTGATTTTTTTTTCTTTTGGCTTTCTTGTCTGTGTTAAACGATTACATGTACTGTATTTAATCTTAGATCTTTATGGATTTTAATTGCTACAACCAAGGATGGATCACCTTCAGTAAGCCTGCTCAGCTGACCATTGCCGTATATGTGCTTGGGATTGCCCTGGCCTGTGTGCAGGACCTTGCCCTTGCCCTTGTTGAACTTCATGAGGTTTGCACAGGCCCACCTCTCAAGCCTGTCAGGGTCCCTCTGGATGGCATCCCTTCCCTCCAGTGTGTCGACCACACCACACAAAGTGAGAATTTGTGCAGGGAGCTGGCATGGAAAGGAGGCAGGAAAAAGGTTTCGCAGAAGGATGAAAAAATGAACATGGAGAGTGGGAAAAGATCTCTTTGCTCCTGGAAGAGATCACTGAGGTGTACCCTGGCAGAGAAGACAGTCTGCAAAGTCAGGTAAAGGCAGTGAAGGAGCAGCTGGGATGCTAGCTTTGAGGTTTACTGCAGGCTAAATATCTATGTGCCTGTCCTGGTTTCGGCTTGGATAGTTTATTTTCTTCTTACTAGCTAGAGTAGTGTGGCGGTTTGGATTCAGTATGGGATTTGGTGTGAGAAGAACGTTGAAGATATACTGATATTTTCAGTCGTTGCTAAGAAATCAAGCATAGCCGGAGCACCGGACCCAAACTGTCCAATGAACTGTTCCATATCACCCTGCTCAGTATATAAATGGTTGGTGGGAAAGCACTTTCTCTCTCTCTTCCGGGATTGTGGTTTTGGGATTTTCCCTCTTCCAGGACTGTTAGCCAGGAATGGGCTGGGCCATGGGCAGCAGGTGGTGAGCAGTTACACTGTATATCACTTGTTTGTGTATTCTATTATCATCATCACTATCATAATTCTTTAATTCATTTCAAAGTCATTTTCTACAGTCCATTTCTTAGTTCAAAGATTAAAATTAGGTTTCATAGCTTATGTAGCTGCTGAGCCACATTTCACTTCAAAAAGCAAAGTTAAAAAGAGATTTGGCAATACCTTTAAGGATTTCCTATTTGTATAGTTTTCTGAAAAACATTTGTCGTGGGTTTTGCTTTTACGTTTGTCTTATAAGTTTAATTCTAACTGGTTTTATCCTCTCTCTTCTACTTCCTTAGACGAGAAAAATTGTCAATTTCCAAAGCTTTTGATTTAGCTTTGTACCTGAAACACAAGAGAGAAATCATGCCTGTACTCCAGGGTATGCATGAGCTGATTGCTGTATACAGGCTCATGGAGAGGAGGGATGTAGATGGCACAGCAAAACACTTCAAGGTAGTGTTTTAACTACCTAGACTTTCTAACTCTTCCTGTACCCTGTGAAACGCACTTCCAAATGTATCTTCATCGTTACCTTCTTTTAGGCGAACATAGTCCATCTCTTTAAAGACGTGATTGACAAGCAGTCTTGGAGTGATGAAGGCTCAGTGTCTGAGGGATTGCTTTGGCACTTGCTTTTGCTGTTTCTGTGTATGCACAGGTACCAGCCGTGTGTGGACAAAGCCAAAGGATACTTGACAATGGCAGAAATCCAATGGAACCTTGAGGTGTGTTCGGTAACTATTGCTGTTTATTTCTGTCCCTCTGTTTAGTTACACTAGAGTTAACCTGCAAAAAGAGCAAAGCCTCAGTTCTTTACACAGTCTGAAGTTGAACCTTCTTAGTTTTGCATCTTACACTTGAGCTTCCCAGTGCCCTTACAGGTTGGTGCATAATATGTGCCCAACCTAGCACATTCATCGTGTGGTACTCCACAGGCTGGTTCGTTAAAGATATTCCAAAAAGGGAGAAGAACATGTATTCTCTCATTTAGGTGTCTGAAGTTTGACCTCTACCCATTGTACAAGTAGGTAACTACTGTTCCTGAGCTTCACCTTATTTTTGTTTCTCGTCATGGCACAAGAACTCCCTAAAACACCTCTCATCTGGGCCAGCCAAAGAAGATCATATTGGTATCTGGGCATAGCCATGAAAGAGTGTACAGAAGAAGAAAAGAAAAAAAAAAAAAAGGGAATGATGAGCCCAGAATTTCTGGAAGTCATTTCCAAGGCAGGAACAATACTGAGATAAAGCCCGAGAAATTTAACTGTTTCCCAGCCCCAGGGGTCACTTTCTAGTACCCCTGAGGGACCAGTGTTTTTTCATAAGTTGTCTGCTATGCCAGTGGGTGTGTGATGGTTACATGCTTGTGTTTCTGCATGCATTCCTAAATATGACGTGGAGAGCAACTTGGTGTTCACTTTGTTGTAGCTTGCCAGCAGACGTGAAGACAGCCGTGTATGCTGTTGGAGCACAAACAGATGAAGTTTGGGACTTCCTCCTTAGTAAATACAGACTGCACTCGTTCAATGCAGAGAGGGAGAACATTGAATTAGCCCTCAGCCTCAGCAGGAGTAAGGATGCACTTCAGTGGTAAGTAGTTACATGGAACAGAAATGTGTTTGGGGAAAACTGGTGAACGTTGAAACAGAAACTAGAATTACTAAGAGTCTTGTTTCATAGCTTGTGAATGTCATGATGTACAAAAGGCTTTACAGAGATAATGCAGTGGGAGGAAGTGGCTACACCTTTTCCTTTCTGTGTTCTGGTGCTGGAAGTCAATGCACTCAGAATTTGCAGTAGCAAACTGGAACAAAATGCAGTATAACAGCTATTCAGATACCTTTTCTTTGCTTGACAGGCACTTCTTTATTTGCCTTCGTAGTTACTTTGATTGGAGGTATATTTGCTACATATTTCTCATAAAGATTTGAGGTTTCCTGCTTTTAAGAGAGCTGAGCACCACCGAGGTTTTCAGGTGTTCCCTTCAAACCATGCATTCTGTGAACCTGAGTTCTGCCATTTGATGATGGGGGGGGAACAGCATGGGACACTGGTTTAATCGTGTTTGGATGTCACTGGACACATACTTAAGCAGTTTCATGATGTCGTTGTCTGTTCTTTGCATTGCAGTGCTGTTTGGACAGCTTAGACACAGGCAGCAACTGCTGGCCTGAATTTTCCACTGGCATTTGATGTACAACAAATGCCTTCCATATAGAAGGAGGAGGCAGGTTCATATGAATTTGGAAATCTTGAGGAGAAGCAAAATGCAGCTTCATTTTTATCCTTAATATTCAGAACACAGGTCTACCAAAAATAGCTGAGATGGATGTGTCCAAGGAGTATGTTGTGAAAAGCTGTAAGTAACCCAGCAGCAGTGATGAGTCAGGCCCTTTAGAAGCAGGAACTCTCAACCAGTGTACTTGGTACTAAGGGAACAGTAATTTGTTGGCTTTATCTACTGGTCTGAACA
Source organism: Syrrhaptes paradoxus (assembly GCA_013400615.1). NCBI lineage: Eukaryota > Metazoa > Chordata > Aves > Pterocliformes > Pteroclidae > Syrrhaptes > Syrrhaptes paradoxus. Next base: position 3,996 of record VZTO01018582.1, on the reverse strand, counting down.
ACTTCCATTTCTGTTACTAACTCTTAGGTTAATGGATCAAGGTCTGCGTGGTGACATCATAAGAACTCAGGACCTGCCACATAGTATTGTATTTGTTGCCAAAAACCCATCTGGCTGTCATCTAGCTTGGACATTTTTAAAAGAAAATTGGGAGAAAGTGGTAGAAAAGTAAGGAGCATCAGTTGATATACTGCTCTCTCTACCCAGTTGTACTTTAAAACTCTACTTTCTACAAAAATAGACATTTTTCTGAGTAGAGGTGGTTGTTTTTGCCAGATTTCAACTTGGTTCAAGTTCCATAGCACACATTGTCACTGGAGTGACAATTCGGTACTCGACAAGGTCACAGCTTGCACAGGTAAGCCATTCAGATTCTGGTTTAAAAGATAGTTTTAGCGTAACTGAAATTAAATTTTAGATTAAATCTTAACATGGTAAAATCATGAACAGTTCTGAAGCACCAGGGCAATATCCTGCCTTTTCCTTGAGAAGATTATAGCGGTGATGAGTTGGATTACTTGAGGAAGAGCATTAAGTGAACAGGAAGGACAAAGATGGGCTTGGATGTGGGGTATGACTGCATCCTGCTTTTGGCTGGGACAGAGTTAACTTTCTTCATAGCAGCTAGTGTGAGGATCTGAGAATTTGTGCTGAGGAGAAGGCTGATCACATGCTGATGGTTATAGTTGCTGCCAGGACAGTCAAGGACTTTTCAGCTTCTCTTCTGTGCCAGTGTCTGCAGGGGCAGGAGAAGCTGGGAGGGAGCACAGCCCCAGTGACTAGCCTAGGATTCGACCTTAGGTTTAGGATTGAGACCCAAATTGGACAGTGGTCTATTCCATATCATGCATGTCATGCCCAGTATAGAGATTGGGGTCTGTACAGAAGTTCTCTCTCCCTCTGGGTCTTCCTGTTCTCAGGGTAGTCTCGCAGTCTCTCTGTCAGCTCTTGCTCTCTTGGAGTCTCAGACTCTTATCTCTTTTCCGGGCTTGCGGTTTCAGGACTCTGCCTACTCCAGGATCATTAGCCAGGAACAGGCTGAGCCTTGGTCATCAGGTGGTGAGCAGTTCTCCTGTGTATATTTGTATATACTACTGTTATAATTATTATTATCATTATTATTTTCAGGTTTGTTGTAGTTCGGTTATGTAATTGTTCTTATCTCAGCCCATGAGTCTCTTTTCACCCCTTTAATTCTCTCCCCCATCCCCAGGAGGGGGGAGGGTGACTGTGTGGCTGTGTGGTGTTGTGCTGCCAGTCAGGGGTTCAGAACCATAACAGAATAGTTGTCTGCCAATGCATTAATGGTTTGCCTGCCTCTATTAGTATTTTCTACCCACTCTGGAAAGTAGTGAGGAGACAGAAAGCAGGTCTCCTGACTGAGTGCACAGAACAAAAATGTTCCAGGACAGTGAGAAATTCACCGCTGCTCTATGTGTTCTATTCTGGTGAAAATTCCCCATGCTCTTTGATGTCCCATACAAAAATAATTTTGTTTGCTTTTTCCACAGTCTCTGTTGATGGTAAAAAGCCCAGAGTGTTCAATGTGTGGATTTAATGGCATTCCTGACAATTTCTTTACAGAAGCTGCTGCTTTGGTTGCCAGTTTGAAATTGCCTGCTTCAGGGCAAAACACAGCCATAAGTAATGCAACCGTATGAAATATAAAATGAAAGAATATAGGGAGCAGTACACTGCTCTGTGCTTAGTTCTCAGTCTTAATTTTAAATGTGAGCGGACTCTCAGTGTGTCAGCAGCAGTGTCTTGGCCAGCGGCCTGGTCTGCAGGGATGTTTATGTGTCCTACCCAGAAATGTGTCTTGGGGGTCCGTGGGACTTACACGCACATGCACACTCACATGCACACACACACACACACACATGCTATGTCTCTTTCTTGTATTTTGTACAAGTATTTGCATCTTATATCATACTCATCAAAGTTAATGATCAGAAAATTACATGTTTAATTCATACAGTACATACGGTTACGGTATCTTTTGAAAATGTCTGTCTGCCATTAACACCAGCTCAACTCTGAAGTTGTATTAAGTTTCCACAATGAGCCTTCTGGTTAGGACTGCCTCTTTAAAAAAAACCCAACAGATAATACAAAAGTGAGGAAGGCAGCTGTCAGCACTTCCAGCAGCCCCAGGGAACACAGTAAATTCAAGGGGGAGAAGCAGCCNTTGCCTGTATCAGCAGGAAAACTTGCTTCAGCTGACAGCCTGGGATGTTAAGCCAACTGCAGGTGAAGGTGTGTTAGGAAGCAGAGCAACCATCTGGCAGAGCAGGGGATGCTCATTCTCCCCAGTAATGTCCACCTGGAAATGCTGCCATCCTGCCTGCAAGGATTCAGGAACCAGGTGGATTCCCTGCACAATGTGACAGCTCCTTCAACAGCATTTTTTATAATTTAAGTTGAAATGTAATCTTCCTTGGCTTCTGAGATCCAGCCACTATGAAGCCTTTTTAAAAAACTGTTCTTGGGGTGGAGGGTGGGAGGGAAGTGGCGTGGAAGACCCAAGGCTGTGTTCGAGGATGACAAATATCTTGCTGCTCTTCCTGAGCACCTTCTAAGAGACATTGCTGCTTCTTCACCAACTGTTCTTCCTCATTTTTGTCAACAGGTGAAAGAATCCTTCAGTTCTCTGAAGGAAAAAAAATGAACAAAAAGGATTAAGAGCATATTATGCATTAGAAGGATTTCCAGGCTTACCATGCCAGAAGTAATCGGGCCATTGTTTTACATTATGCCCTCTAAGAGCAAGAGATTTGTGTATATCAGTAGCTAATATTGTCAGACTCGGTCCCTTGCTCAGGTGGAAGCTAAGAATAGCTCACTTTCTGCCAGAGCAGGGGCAGGCACTTTGCAGGCCCTGTGATGAGAGCACAAAGCTGCTCTAGGTTTTTAAGCAAAAATTACCTGCCCTTTACCTCCTCCACTAACAATCCATTTACAGTCACTTGTAGCAGCAGTTGCCGTCACTCCCAGGCTGTGGGCATGGTGGATCACACACATCAGCCAGCCAGTCTTGGGTGTGAAGGTGCGGATTTTCCCATCGTTCCAAGCTGATGAAAGTAAAGAAACAAATTAGCCAGGTGCACAGCCTTTCCTCATATTTCCAAATGAATCTGTTTATTGATTAAGTTCCTTTATAAGGCGCATCCTGTTAGATCACCAGTATACACGTGAGAAACACGGTACTGTAGATGAGCCCACAGAGCAATAGTCCCAAATAAACTATTAGAATTTAATTCCTTTTGGATTCTGTGTATGGACAAATTGGTTTGGTATCAACGGGAGGACTCCATCACTGCTCTGGGACTGCAGGAGTTCCTGGGTGACCCATTTGCTGATGGCAGTGGGCAGCAGCTTTATGCAAGAGGTGCTTCACATATGTCATAGGGTAAGCTGTTGCCTACAGCCGGGTTAAAATTTTAGAATTAGGTCTTTTGAATGAGACCGAACCACATTCTGAAGTACTGGAATTCACATCCAAAGCAAGGTCTCCAAACTGTACCTTCCACAGACACCGTGACTGCAGCGCAGGGTACTGAGGGCCGTGAGCAAAGTTCATCGGCCCAGCTGCAAGCAGAGAGGCCTTTGGGTCAAGCAATTAACTGAATTTAAACCCATTCCCTCTCTTCATTCTGCCATACTCATGTTTATTACATTTGGCAGCACTTGAAGAACCATGGGTCTGGGCTGACCGTCACATGGAATAATGCTCTGGCTATCCCACACCATCTGGCCATTCCTAAAAATGTTTTCAGATCCCTCTTTGAAGCTGCTGGGAGGGATCTGGCAAATTGCCTCTTTACGCTCAGTCCCTAATTTTCTCTCTGCCTTTGTAATTTCAAAACCCAAGGAAATGACACTTTGTCTCCTTGTACTGCCTAAGAAATAAAAACTTACCTATGAGGGGTTCCAGACCTTTCTGAGCCTCTGATTTTATAGGATACTGTTTTCATCTTATCAGTCTAGCTCCTGGCT
>VZTO01018581.1:1575-31559 GCA_013400615.1 Syrrhaptes paradoxus | reverse complement strand
CTGCAGTCAGTATGCAATTATGAGTTTATTAAGTCTGTACTTCATGAGAAAAAAAAACAGAATTGATTACAATATGCAAATTAAAATAACAAAAGCTGATAACTATTCAGGTTTTGTTTAGCTTTGGAGATTAATTCTGTGGTTTATTTTTAGTTCTGGATATTTTTATTCAATGAAAAAGTAAAATTGTAGTAATTTGATATAACCATACATCAGCTATCAAAAAGTATTGTATTACACGTTTTGAAAGAGAAACAAAGGAAGAGAAACATGAACAGACAAACAGAAAGACAAGAAACAAAAGACTAAAGAATAAAAAAAGAAAATAAAATAATTATTCAATAATATATTGCTTTTCACATATTTGGCAATAGTTTATATTTTGTGAAAGCAAACATACTTTTCAGAAGGCATTTCTCCAGTTCATCTCTAGAGATATATATTTCTAAAAGGAGATCCTCTAAATGTGCAGAGGATAAAAATTCCCACTGTCTTCACTTCAGCTCACCTCCTTTTGAGTAAAACCCTGGAGCTGTGGAACAACTTAAGTTAGGACTTAGCTAGAGTCCAGTTTTGGACATCTTTTAAAATTCGTCACACTTCTTTTTCCCACAAAGCAAAATTAATTCTTAACTTCAGATTATGGAACTGGTTACAGTTACAAGTTTTTGTTATATATTCATAACAGAACCAATACTTATAAAACAATCTTAAAGTAAAAATGTGCTGAAATGCATTCTGGTTTAGAGCTTACTGGAGATAAAACTCCTTTTGTGTTACATAATATGTTTTTCCAGATTTGTTTAGTACCAGCTTAAAGGAAAAAAGTCAAACAAGCAAAGCCACACTTAATACAGCTGAGCTTAACCACAACCATGGAAAAAAGTTAAAAGTTAGGCTTGAGGAGATTTGTGACTTAGTGAGGAAAATAAACTTTTAAAAGTTGGACTGTTTTTTATAATCCTTGATTTTATTTTATTTTGTTTTTAATAGGATTTTTCCTTTAAGTAAAGCAGGTATATACCAGACCTCTTACTGCATGTTTGCTAACGTATATTATGTGCATACTTGTAAATTTTTGCTTGTGCTTTGAATTCTTCAGAATGACCTACTGATAAATGATCCACTAAAAAAAAAAAAGTAGAAAATTGCATGCTTAAACTTGCTAGATTTAAAGTTTGTTGACCTGAAAGTTCATACTTATAAATTTCCCTTGCTTGTTTGGACTGATCTTGGATGACATTTAAAACTGTATCCAAATAATTGATATTTATTGTGGGCTGAATGTTTATAATATAGTGCATGCTGGAGAATAGTAAGTCTGAACTTGCAAGTCTGTTTTAGAGAAACAGTTATCAGCAGAAGTATTTCTTTAGCTTTTGTCTTTTTCTTCCCCAAAAATCTTTATATTTTGATCTGATAGAAATATGTTTGGGTCTTATGTTTAATTTTGTCCTGTAATCTCTTGAAACTTCTTCTTCCTTGTCCTTTACTCAAAGTGTGAGAGTACAGAAGATAATCTGCTCAGTTTTTTGAGGTAGCACTAGGCTCCTCCCCCTCTACTCTGCCCTGGTGAGACCGCATCTAGAATATTGTGTCCAGTTCTGGGCCCCTCAGTTCAAGAAGGACAGGGAACTGCTGGAGAGAGTCCAGCGCAGAGCCACAAAGATGATGAAGGGAATGGAGCATCTCCCTTATGAGGAAAGGCTGAGGGAGCTGGGTCTCTTCAGCTTGGAAAAGAGGAGACTGAGNCCTTCCAATCCCTAACATTCTGTGATTCTGTGATCTTTTTCCTTGTGGAAGGGGTAGGAATATAAGCAAGTTAACTTAAATTAGTTCTGGTTCATTAATTATGTATGAGTGTGTTGTGTGATGTAACACATCCAGGAACAACAAGCTGGAGTGTGTCTTCCAAGAACTTGCAAAATAACTTTCTTGAAAACTGCTGTGAAAGAAATAACATGTCTTTGTAGTAAGACTGATCAATCAGAATACGACTTTTCTAACACAGAAACAAAAAGAATCCAAATAGATGTCATTTCTGCAGCTCTGCTCATAATCACTGCCAAAATTCTGTGCAAAGTGTCTTTTTATAGAAGACTAATATGTTTTATTTAGGGAAGGGAACCAAGTATTTTCAAATATTTCTGCTTAAAGATGGTAACTTACATCTATATTTAAATATTGGAGTGCAATTTTGGTCCATATTCATACACTAATTAGCAATGGGATTCAGAGCAACTGTAAGTATCTACATTAGCATGGGTACTGTGTTGACTCTCTTACGTATGTCTCCATGTGCTATAATGGGAAGTTAAACACCTATTTGGCACATGGGTACCTTCCTTAGGAGTATGCAAGTGTCAGAATGTAGGGCTATGTCGTAAATGTGTGTACCTGTCTGGTGAAGAGCAGAAAGTAGTACTGCATGCTGAGTGGAAGTATCTAAGTTAGTTCAGTGACAGAATCAATCTGGATACATTAGTGAGTCTTTTTTAATCAGGCTGATCTATTTCTAAATGAGAAGGCATTTAAACACATTTTACATTGATTTGACCAGAAAGTGATATTTGAAAAACCGAGCCAATAAGTAGTTTATGGTAGAATTCATGGTCTCCTAGGTGCTTTCCAGATATTTAAGAAAAAAAAAAAATCCTATGTAGGGAGATCAGTCTTTCAACAACAATTATGGAAAAAAGAATCTGATTTTTTGACACATTTTCAGGTTTTTTTAGAAATAACTCCATGAAATGGCAGTCTGTATCTTCTCGTTTCTCTGATTACCAATAACTTCTGAACCAGTGTCTATCCAAGGATACAGACTTCGGAAATAAATTTCTACAAATTTGTGGATATAGACAGCTGTAATAGACTATGTAAGTGTCCAATATAAGAGGAAAACTGATGTCACAGATTATTAGACACTGAAGACTCCTTACTGAAGAAAGTCATTAACAATGCCTCAGTTACTGAGAAAGCTTCAAGCAGACTACGCCTTCCAAGAGGTGTTACTCAATAATAATAAAAAAATTTGCAGAAATTGAGCTTTAATTAGTTCCATTGCCCATGGAACTATGCATTATTGTTAGCATGTTATCTTTGTAGACAGTGCAACAGAAACAGTTCTTGTGAACAGAATCAAGTACAGGGAGACTAAGAACCCTGTGGAGAAGAGAGGACAAAACTGTCATGACCAGGAATATTAGAGGAGCAAAGATGACAGAATGCCAGTGAATGTGCAAAGCTATTCAGAGTTTTGAAAAAGTTTAAATTTCTGTTGATGGAAGGTGGAAAGTCAGAAGATAGAACTGTCAGTGAAATGGCACTCCAAAAATCAGGGACAGACAACCTGACTTCTGAGGCTCTTGAGAGGCTGGCAAGACATTTTATTTGCAAATACTGAAAGAATATACACACATTTAATGCAGGGGGGAGCTGTCTTTTTCTTTCCCTTCTCATTTTTTAAGCAGACAATTTCTATTTAGACAAAGGAATTAGAGACAGCTAACAGCTCCTCAGCTTCTCCTGAGCTGCTCCCAGGTCTTCTTCACGGAACGATGTATTCTGCACATCTCTGGGAGGTCTCCATGAGAGAAAGGGAAAATGAAAATAACACCAGCATGTTTTCAGCATGCTACAGATTTTACTCCGTGCATGGGAGATGAGCAGTCCACTTGTGATCTGATCTAGGTGTTCCTGTTCTGGTAGGGGGATTAGACTAGATGATCTTTTGAGGTCCCTTCCAATCTCTAACATTCTGTGATTCTGTGATTCTGTGATTCAGGTGGTTCTTGGTATAATCATTAATTAATTACTCACAAGTACCACCAGTTGTATTCATGGGACAGGATACACTTCTACGAAAGAATAAGATTGCAATGTATGTCCTTTATAATGTCTTATAGCATGTTGTTAAATTATCCTCTATTTGTGATTCTTTACATGCTTTTTCTCAAGTATGTCTAAAGCGGCTTGTTAAGAGAAAGCATTTTAACAGATGTCCTTGTGCTTTGGGATGAATGCATTATGGATATAGAGTTGTCTTCACACTTCTTAACAATCACCTCTTCTCACCTCTTCATGCAGTGAACACCTCCAGCTTGTTGTCACTGCACTTGATTGCAGCATAGGAGGTTTACAGGGTCAAAGCTTGCCTTGTATCTTTTGTTCTGTCATGCGAGTCTTGTGAGCTTTACTCTCATACTTTCCATTTTAGCATGGCTTTTTCTACCTTTATAATTACCTTTATATTTAATAACAGGGTAATTAAGTACTTTCCATACATTTGTTAAGTGTATTTCATAATATATGAAAATGTAGGTATTGTAGACACAGCTCTGTCTCTGTAATGTATATTCAACAATATCCTTGTGAATGTTTATGTATGTGTATGAAGGTGATCTCTGACAAAGTGTCTGTGGGATACAATAAATTGCCTTTGTCCTGTAACTTTGCCAGACTCACCTGCTCCCAATCCACTAGTTTCTTTTGCCAGGATCAGTTCTGCAATTCCAAACCATATGTACATCAAAGAGACACAAATAAAAAATAAAAATAAATTGTCAGATAATTATTTTGCAAAGTTTTGGGCAAGGTTGAATTTTCATAGTTGAAATTAATGTCTGCACTAAGAGCAGCTTTTCTGCCACTATTATATGCTCTAGTTCAGGAAGGTGATGCATTCGTGTTTGATTTTAGTCATGTGTGATCCCACTGAAAATGAGAGAACTTGTATATTCTTTCTGAAAGCCTAAAAAATGTGAGAGATTAAAATATATCCTGTAAACAGTTGAGAAAGAAAGTTGCGGAACTTACCCTAGTGAACACCCAACACACTTGAAGACATAGGTAGAGAATAAGGAAGAACATAATAAGATGTTTAAAAATAATTTTGTCTTTTTTCCTGTCCCAAACACTTGACAATTGTCTAATTTTGGTGGGTAGAGAGAGGCTTTAGAAAGGAAAAGTATCTTAAATTCAGGTGTGTTTTAGCACCTAGGCTATTACTACATTTTAAGATAATCCCATGGCACAAGTTAAGGATTTTATCTATATTACAGATCTGTTCTCAGAAGGCTTTACATTCCCCATTGCAGCCTTTGATAATTCAATTAGTCTCTCAAAAAGTTGAGAGTAGCTGATAAATTCACTTTAATGTTAAATCAAGTATCCCAGCAGGTTTCTCTTAATATGATCGTTTCTCAGGGAGCTTAGCTCTGGAGGTGATACCTCCCAAACGCAACTTTCTGCAAGGAATATGTGGGCCTTTGGAGCAGATGAAAAGAACTGTCTGTACCAGCATAGCTTCTCACCATTAATAAAGTTACTTCAGATCATGACAGCAATTTCATTCAGTCGAATGGCTGTCCATCTAGTTTAATTTAATTTAATTGGCAGCCTTAGGTCCCTCCATGGAACAGATTCCATGAATATGATGAATGATCCTAGGCACAGAGAATGTCATTAAACAAGCTGCATTTAACCCTTCCCTTTAAACATTGTCTTTTGGGATTCTCAAATCCTATTGGCAGACACTGGTTGCTGAATAATAAGTAGGAGGGATTAGATAGATTTGCATTGACTGTGTCTTTGGAGAATGTTAACAATAATGCCAGTTCTGTTTGTCTGCCTCTAGGAAATGAACAAAGAATATGTTAGACGCAAGAGATGAACAACAGGATTTAGTCTGGTAAATAGATGCACGTCCCTGCAGAAATCAGATAGCAAAGAAGAGAGAGAAAAATCCTAACAAGAAAATGCTGCTTACTACTTACAAACAGTTGCCCTAAATAAGCAGATTGTCATTGACCTTCTGTGCAGGATTATAGTTTTGCTAGAAGGAAGACTTGAATTTTAGATGTATTCATCCATGTCATCAAAGATGCGTGTTGTCATCATAATCAGAGAAGGCTAACTGTGGTACTGAAAGCTTATAGAAAGAATTATAGAAGTATTTTCCTCTCCAAAGGTAGAAAATAAAAAGTAGCAGAAGTACATGTTCATTGTGTGGTCTGATCTAGGTGTTCCTGCTTCGGCAGGGGGATTGGACTAGATGATCTTTCAAGGTCCCTTCCAATCTCTAACATTCTGTGATTCTTTGATTCTGTCTTGAATACATATTCCTCTCTGTGTGAAATACTTTATTCTGTATTTTTACTCCACTTTGGTTCCTGTTTGAAATTAAATAGGCAATTATATTCAAGGATAACATTTGCAGATTGTTTTATAAAACGGATTCTTATAGTAAGCAAAATAAATATATGATTTTGTCAAAAAAATTGCAAACAAATTAATTTCTAATGAATTATTCCTGTGAAAGTTTAGGGAAGACTTTTTACATGCACATTTAGTTTTAATATATGATTTCTTTCTTTTGTCTTTGACTTGAAAATCAGACTTACATAATAATTTCTTTTTATTCAAAGAGGTTAACCTATTAAGAATTGGCCTTTATTTTCCCATGCTAGTTTTATATTTTTTCATATAATTTTTATTATTATTATTTTCTTTTTAATAGACATTAGCTTTTTTTCTGCCAAAAAAAAGACATGCTCTAAACCTGGAAATATCTATTCCAATATATGTTGTGAATATTAGCCTTACTATTCTGTCCAGTATGGCTCTGAAATACTTCTTGAAGTTGTGCAGGTGCAATGAACTGCAGATGAAAATGTTGAGGGCACTTTGTAACTTTGCATCAAGATGCAACTGAATTTATTTGTGTATCATGTAGACCAATAGGCTGTAGTGGCTAAATGGAGTTGTGGTAATGTATCGCGGGAACATTTGATAATGCAGATGTACTCCTACAGGATCATGGTCATTGGTTTTCCACTTGATTATGTTTAAAGAAAAATTAACTGCTAAATAAGTGTGTCAACTTTGCAGGGGACTGTGACTGATATTCTATGAACAAAATTGTTGACAGTTTGCGGATCCTTGTTTATCATCCTAGTCTGACTCTCTGAGAAATACTGATTCAACATTGAATCAAAAAGCACATGCTAAATTTAAACTGAGAATGTATTTAAAGATGGAATATTTGGGTTGATGTTGAAAGCCACAGGCTTAATGAATGGAAGAGCTCAGTCCTACTCAACCTTTAAAATAATAATTTTAAGGTCAGAATTGTTTCTGAGAATAGAATCAGTGACTGACGGGGAATTCCAGGTATGCTGCTCTATATCAATAGATTTTATTTTGTCTTGGAAAGAAGTATCATACTATGATTTACTTTTGGGCATCTCAGACAACTTAAAATCTGACTCCAAAATCCAAGGCTAGCAATTCTGTACTCTCAGGACAACCAGGTAGGCATGAAAAAATCATAAATATGGGCTATGATTCGTGAAGCTCCCTTGCTTTTATTTTCCTAGTTAAGCAAAAACTAAATATATGCTTTGGTAATATTTGCAGAAGATCCGTAGATGAAAACTGGAATTTAGCATCTTTGCAATCTATCCAGTACTCTGCTGTGTTTACGATTCAGCTAGATCTGTGAGCCAACAGAGCCTGGGCTGCAAAAGCAAGGTATGGCTGGACAGAAGAGCTATCAAGAAGGACATTGGCTCTCATCCATCCTTGACTCTAAATTCCCACAGGAGCTAGGATGATGTCCTGGTCATACCTAATGTGCCAACTTGCTTTGTAGACAAAATATAGTTGGTCAGCTGATCTGAATTTCTCTTGCTATATTTCTGGAAATTAACAAATAAAATAAAATAAAATAAAATAAAATAAAATAACAGGCCACTTCACATCATGTCAAACATCTTGCTTGTGTAAAGGTGGCAGCACCTATGTATCGGCAAAGCAACTCCCTGCTAGAGTTCTGAAAAGAACTTAGTTGGAATCAGAGCTGTAGCTGCAAGAATGGAGTGGGTCAGCTGCAGTTTGCTTCAGTTAAGAGCAGCAGATCTCAATGTGTTCCTTCAGGCATTCAAAATACAGCACTTTGACACAAATTTCAATTGTGTAAAAAAAGTAGTATCTTGGTATAAACATGGTAGCACAGTATTAGGGGAGAAAGAAAGTTGCTTTATTTTTGCAAGAAAATAGCTTGATGCAAAAATACCAGGAATCTTGATCTGATTAGATACTGAAGGTATATTCTGTGGAAATCCCAGAAGTTACATGTGCATGTAATGGCTAAGTTATTAGTTTTCAAGGAGACAGTTTTCCTACCAATAGGAGGATGATGTGGATTAGAAGCACATCTTGGAAAAGTGGACTTAATGACAGTGAGTTACACAGCTAAATCTCATGTAATTAAACAAGGGAATATTGGGCCCTTAGACTCAAAACAGAAAATTTATTAAGTGCTGAAAAGCTTAAGACAACTATAGGAAAATCCAGATTGATGTGCATATATCTCTAAAACAGAGGTAGATAACTTCAGGATATCAACTCCATGCAAATTTGCTGAAGATATTTTAGTTTTAGGTAGTCCTGTGAGGAGCAAGGAACTGGAGTTGATGATCCTTATAGGTGGGTCTCTTACAACTTGAGGTATTCTATGATTCTTTGATTCTAAGATAGATAAGCCTATCTGGGAAGTGTTTTAGATCTGAAACCTATCATCGACATACTGAATGGCTCTTTGAATCCATCCTTCTCCATTGCCTCTAGAGACAGCGCAAGAATTCTAGCCTAATTTTAATTGCCAAAAATTAGATTATGTGGCTATCTCTGTTTCCTGAATTAGATTATTCTCTCTCTTATAGCTGCTGTTAGGCATCTGATGAAACTAATATTCCCTGTCCGAGTCTGCTTCCTGTGGGTTTTTTTTTAGTCCCTTGATTGACAAGACCTCTCCCTTAAAGAAAAGATTAGATGAAAGATCTCTCTGGTTTGCTTCTCTGTTGCAGGATAACAAAGCTTAAACAGGAGTGTTGAAAAAGCTATGGCCTGTCTTCCTGCTCACTAGGAATTTGTGTACATGGTGGGAGGAAGTCAGGCTCTTTGGAAGATCTCAGCTGTAGGAATACCTTTTCCCCAAATCCTAAATAGACTTACAGTTGCCCTAGGAAAGACCATGATTTACAGTCTTGCTCAAAGAACTAAATTTTGGTAAAAGAAGCACCTTGAGCATATTTCATTTTTGCTATCATGAATTATGTCAGATGTCAAATCACCAGCATTTTTAAACCTTACTTTACAAGAACTAATTTCTGTCTGTTTTCCCAATTAGAAGCATTTTTTTAATTTGCCAGGAGGAACGGGGTGTTGAGATGTACGTTGACACAAAAGTTAAAATAACTTCAAAAGGCCTTCAGTTTAGTATTAGTTCTATGCAGCCACCTCCGTGTTTTAGAATATTACTGTTCTGTGTGGTCTGTCTAACCAAAGAACAGGATTTGCCATGCTCTTTGATCTTTTCAAAATACACTGAAATCTGAAATCAAGTGCTTTTCCTGAGTCTTCCCTTTACTGGCAACAGTGAGCTGAACAATATACTAACATGCAGAGTCCCCCTAATATCACCTAAAAAAGATGTATCTTCAGAATCAGTCCAGCTATGTCTGCCAAATGATTAAATGCTCTGAAGTACAATGTGGATAAAAGAGGAAGGATCAACAATCAAGAAAGGAAAAAAAAATCAGAAGAATAAATGTAAAAAAGAAATTCCAGCTAAAACAACCTCATTTGATTAAGAGGCTGTACAAAGTGCCAAATGTCATGCTAAGTAAAGAGCACAATCTCTATTTAAAGTTATTCAGAAGGCAGAGCTAAAATATTTTGCTGAGAGCTCTTTACATATATTGCCAATAACACAAAAATAATTCTACAAAATCACATATATGCTTTCATTTATTTCTTTTGCGTTAACCACCTAGGTTAAAGGGTTTTTTTACACAGTAATGCTAGGGACAATTAAGTCTGTTTAACACAGACAAACGCCAGATGTATGCATGCAACAGTTACAGAGGAAGCATATGCATAGTATCAACTGTACAAATAGTTGGGCTCCCTAGGCACTTGACAGTTTTGAAGCTAAGGGAGGGAATGTTTTTATGTTCTAACATTTTCCCTTGGTGGTAGCAAATTATCTGCCTTGTATCCATCTTCAGCTGGAACTGCAGAGAGTCACTTGAGAGCTTACAAATAAGTTTAGAGCTCCACTAAACTGTTTCTTAGATACCTGCAAATTGGGATATATACCATGCATGTACTAGAACATATGGACTTAAAAAGGAAGGTTTGATTTTTTTTTTTCCTATAAGACAATTTTATTCTTACCTTAATTCCTTGCAGAATTTGTTCAAGGTCAGACTGAGCCTTGCTTTCAGACATGGTGTTTGACACACGATTTTTCTCTCCTTGGGAATTAAAGCAATTCTTTTTCTTAAAAGCAAAGCAAAGCTATGTTTTTACTAGAAAATTCACAGGAGAATTCACGTTTTTGAAAAACCGAATGGTAGATATTGGGGGTCAGTTTTCTCTGCTTCCTATTACCTGTGATGCTAGGAATTCAAGCCAATAATAACTGTACAGTTCTCTTGCCTTTTCTTTCCAGTAGAACTAAGAGGCTGAGAGGAGTAGGACCCATTAAAATCAAGTCATTGTGGAAAACACACATGAAACTTTAAATCAAGTAAATATTATAGTGATAAATTCCAGTAAATGAAAAGGTTTCTTTAAATACACTGCTAAAGTTAATAGCGATCCATGTCTAGAATAGGTTTTACTGCATTTTATGACATATCTGTCCCATTTCTAGGGGTGTAGTATCTTCATCACCTTTACAGAGTAAAGATTTTCTTAAAGGAAGTCAATAGATTAACACAGATGGACATATTCTGAATCCTTCAGCAGCTTTAAAGGTAGCAGCTGCATCTTTTACTTGCTTTGCCGGAACAATGTTTAACTTATTTAATTCCTCACTGTTGGATTACCTTTGTAGGGTGTTCAGAAAGTTAAGCTGAGGGGACAACTAAGGGAAATTACCCTGGCTGCATCTTCGTTAGCAGTGATGTTTGTAACTAGCCTTTAATTCTATCTCCAGGACAAAACCCACACTTTTTACAAGAACATGAGTCAGATGAGCAGTTGCTAGAGATTAGAAAAGTAGCTTCTAACAGTTAGCAGGCTTGAAAAATGAAGATATTAGTGAAAACAATGAACACATAATGACAAGATCTTTGGAAATAGTTCCCAAATTAACAATTTTTCTGTAAGATATGTTTTGTCACATCGCAGTACTCTGACATCAATACAAAAGTTGAAGGTATAACAAATGAAAAGATGACAAGTAAAAAGGTGACTTTCAGTTGAGCAGCTCAGCTGTTGCAAATAAAAGTAACTAGCAGGAGAGATTTTCTGTATTAGTGTTGTTAATATCTATAATCACCTTGATCCTTGAAATATAAGAAAGTGGCCTGGAACTTAAGATTTTTGATGAAGGGTCTGGGAAAGGATGATGGGAATATTCTGAAGTCATCTTCAGTGTCTTTCAGAAATTCGTTTATAGTTCATGGAGAACCTGAAAATGCAGTATTGAATCTCTTTACATGTACAATACTTTTTGCCAAACTAGCTGTATTTAGAGAGTCAGATTTCAAAAAGACATCCTTAATTTTTCTAATTGATCTAATTAGAGCACTATCCAGGTAGAAAAGATAAGGAGGATAACATTATGAAACTCGAATTCCTAAGAGAATGCTGGTCCTTCATAAAATGGCATAAGGGTAATCCCATTCTGCAAAACCCTTTTGAAGGTGGTAATAAAACACAACAGCAGCAATCTGCTAGACAGTAGTCTAGGGCACCATCTAAACAAACAATAATGAAAATGCTACTTATAGCATAGGGGAAAATCTACATGAAACTCTTAAATAATTTATTTTTTCCTAAGAAGATATTTCTGTATCTGTATGTCCAAGTGAGAGTTTCTTAAGCTGTCTGGACAACTTAAGGGTTTTTCTGAGAGCAGAATCAGGAAAAGTGTTCTTCATCCTGTTCTGTCAGATGCATTATACCTCCCATGATGTCCAAACTTTATGACCCATATATGACATCAACCTTTTGAAGCAGAGAATGATATCCAGTGGGCTTTTCCATCTATCAGTATAAAACAGACAAGATCTCATTATGTCTGGTAAAAGATATTTTGAGTGTAAATCCAGGCATGCTGGCAGGAATGTGGAGGAAACTACTCTCTTTCACCAAAGTGGACAGATTTTGAATGGTTCAGTATCCAAAGCATCCTTCAGACACTTTTTGTGAGGCTTTGTAAAGGAAAACTGGAGTACTGTGTCCAGGCCTGGGGCCCCCAGCACAGGAAGGACGTGGAGCTCTTGGAGTGGGTGCAGAGGAGGGCCACTAAGATGATCAGAGGGCTGGAGCACCTCTCCTATGAGGAAAGGTTGAGGGAACTGGGCTTGTTTAGCTTGGAGAAGAGAAGGCTCTGGGGAGACCTCATTGCGGCCTTCCAGTACTTGAAGGGAGCCTACAAACAGGAGGGGGAGCGACTGTTTACGAGGGTGGATAGTGATAGGACAAGGGGGAATGGTTTTAAACTAAGACAGGGGAGGTTTAGGTTAGAGATTAGGAGAAAGTTTTTCACCCAAAGGGTGGTGGCACACTGGAACATGTTGCCCAGGGAGGTCGTGGATGCCCCATCCCTGGAGGCATTCAAGGCCAGGCTGGATGTGGCTCTGAGCAGCCTGGTTTAGTGGTTGGCGGCCCTGCATATGGCGGGGGGGTTGAAACTTACTAGATGATCACTATGGTCCTTTTCAACCCAGGCCATTCTATGATTCTATAAGAACAGATAGCATTTGAAAAGCTTTACTGCATTGATTCTGTTTTGGACAAAATCACATTCCTATACAGAACCTGACAGACTTCCATTCAAGAGACACTACTTATAGTTGGAATGAAAACAGAGCTATCAAAATGACATAGAAACAGATTTCTTCAGAAGCCTGTCATGTCTTTCTCCTCAGTGGCACCTCCATCAGTCAGTGTTTGTAAGCAAGTTGTCATATCCAAATATGAAAGAAGATTACAAAGTAAAAAGCTTGGTGCCTTCTAATTAAAGGTTTGTGTACTGAAACAACTGGCAAACAGTGAGGAAGGTTCACTGGTGTAATACATAGCTAATCGTTGGTGGCTTGACAGTATGACAGGTGGACATAGCTTCTTTAAATTATGGAACTTTTATATTTGTATTTTCAGGAAATGTCAATAATATAATTAAATTTTCATTAATGTTGTCTTTAATTCCTATTAATTGCTTTTGTTAGTCATAATCACTTGTTACCTCTTGTCTCTAACTCTACAATCTACTAATATTTGTATAGGATGCCGCACAATGGGCCTGGTTAATGCCTGGATTCCTAAACATTGTCACAGTGCAATATACAGTGTTAGTATTTAGTAAATATTACAAATTAGATACGGAAATTATTGATATCATAATTACGACTAACAATAAAGCTAGTAAAAAAAAGAATAAGAATGTCATGCAAAATGTGCAAATGATTACACAAATTCAGTTAAGTGTCAGATTTATGAGTCATTCCATTTTTAGGTGCCAGTACTGAAACAATCCCACTGTAAAATCTGTGGAACTGCCTTGATCAAGAGGAGGACAACGTGTTACATTAAAAATGCTCTTTCTAACAGATCCACAAGCCTGTTCTCTTCTGCTAATTACCGTTATTTTGTTTCTTTTCTTTTCCAGGAAGCAGCTTTCGGGCTCTACAACAAAGATTTACTGAAAGATTTACTGTTTAAAACTATGAATTTGTCAGATTACTAAAGTTTCCCTGTAGCTTCTCCACTAAGTGCACGGCTGGCATAGCTAGCCCTTGTACATTTCCTGCCTGCAGCCCTGGGCTAGGAGGAGTTTTTTATGATGGGATGGGGAAGAGGCCAAAATATCTTTTCATGACTGTCATATGGTCTTTTTACTGCAAAGAAAGATAAGTGCCAGTCTGAATTACAGGCAAAGATTGGAAAACAAAACTGGGTGTCCATTCTCAGCCTTTCCTCTTTCTCCTCTGATAGTAAGAAATGAGATGCCCTTTTAACTAGTCAGATATTTTCAGTTCACTGCCAACTATAAAATTCTGTGTTTGTAGCTTTGAAAAGCACAGTGAAAAATTTCAAGGGCCATGAGCTGTGCCTTGGCCACAGACAGAAACTGTTTTTCTGCTGTAGAAATTTTGACATGGTTGTGAATTTTGGAAGCAGAGCCTATCCCTGTCTGTGACTCACAGGTCTGATTTGCCTCCAGAACAGCAAGGCAGAGGCCAAAGACCCATTGTTGGGATCTGTGGACCAGCTCGCTGTGAGGATGGAAAATTTTCAGGTAATAGAAATGTTTTCTTGCTCTTTCACTGTCTTTAAATAAAAATATATGATTGCTATTGCATACTTCCCTAAGAAAAATATTACATGTTCTGCAATGCTCGATATAATTCTGCAATATTCCTCCAGTATTTATGGTTTAGGACAAACGTTAACTAGAATTATATCCCTAAGTTCATCAGCTTTTTATTGCTTTCAAAATGTTTTATGCCATGTCAATATAAAATAAAAGCAGTCTCTTTATCCCGTGTCTAGAAAACAAGTGAAAAAACAAAGAAACAAATGAAAAAAACCCAAAACCAGCAACAGGGAAACTCTATGTAAGAACTACAGACCTAGCTTGTAGTTATAAGACTAGAGGACCACGACATCCAAGTGGTTTAAAAACGTGGCAGTCCATTCTCATTTTACTGCCAGTCAGTTTGCTAATCTGAGCTACATAATTGTTTTGCCTAGCTGAAAGGAGCCTTTAAACAGACAAGCCAATATAAATACTCAGATTGGAGACAGCTCTGCTTAATAACAGCAAGCATGTGTATAGAAGTATTTGTTTACCTCTGCTCATTTATGTCAAAATCAATTGTAATTAAACAGGAATCTAACCACATAAGTAGTACTTTAGCTGATTGTTCTCATCAGAAGTGTCATATAGCCCCAGTGTTTAGGACATGTCAAAGCAGCCCATTATTTTTCTCCTGTAATAAATACTTACTTATAGTCTTTTCAGTTCCTTAGTAAAGGTAATTGCCTATCTTGAATAAGAAAGTAAGACACTGTTTCATATCAGTTCTGTGAGGTTTTCTAGTCATATTACAGGAAGTACTGAAGTTTTGGAAGGCAGAGTTATTTATATTCTCTATTAGATATTAGATGCCATTTATTATCCATATGTTTGCACATAAGTACAGAAAACACAGATCTTTCATGTCTATGCAAGGTATCAAAATACATAAAACATACCTTATTTTATTAGTCTAAAGCAAGTACTGGTGGTTTGTTTTTTATGTAGCATGTTTGTGCTTAGACCAGAGAAATATAAACTACAGAGGAATTTACACCTTGTTTCATTATTGAGTTAATTCTAAATGGAAACATTTTCAATAATGAACACAAATTCACAGCATCAAGAACAAAATGAATCTACCTAATAGGGAAGCCAGCATGAACTCCATGCATGCATTCAAAGACGGATCTTTGTAATGCGCAACAAAGTTCAGAAAACACGCATTACTGTTTACCTTGTAACACAATGAAGAACAGAGCATTTCAAGAGAGAAGGCAGATCTTATCAGCAGTGTGAAGCTGCATGGTTCAAAAAGAAGGAGACTTAAATTTTGGAGTGGGTCCTCCAGTATATTTTTCCTTTGGAGCTCTTGGTTGACATCCTTTCCAGACAACTGAGTCAGTCAGTGAGCCATCTCTGGCAATTAATGCTTTAGTTTTTAGCTTCCATATTTATAGAAAAGAAGGAAAAAAAAGTTCATTAGAAAGAGGTGTTTATGTGATAGAAAAAAACTAGGCGTCGCCCGTGAAAGAATAAAAAAAAGATAAATAAGTAAGATACCTGAAATACAGGCTAGCATTTCCTAGGACAATAAAAAATAACAAAAGCTACTGACATTTAAAATATTCAGTACTATTCATGTACTTATCTAGTTGTATTCTTATTTAGCCTTCATTAATGAACATATGGTAAAGCAAAGCTACTTTTTAAAATAATTTTTGAGTAAAAAAACAATTCGTTTAACTTCAAATGCAATTTGATAACAGCATTTACAGGTTTGGGGAGGAAAATTATTTTCCAGATCTAGATCTAGGTCTAGGTATATTTCCAGACTTGTGTAGAGGGGAAATCAGATTTTAGTATATGTGTATATACATGTATTTACATACATATATACATATATATAAATGAGTCTATGTATATATATATATATATAAAGTATGTTTTCCCCTGTACACAAGTCTGGACATTTACTGTTACATTACATGGAATACTTTGATACAGAGTATAGTATTCTTCATCTTATAAACATACTAAATGAAATGTTTCCTGAAAATTTTTGTATGCTGATGTTTTATGTACAAGGATTGTTTACTTTTCATTTGCTATTCTGCTTTGTGTGTGTGTATGTGTCATTTAAATATTTAAAGTCCAATTAAATATGAAAAAATATTGTATTTATTAACTCAGTTTGGCTACATGGCGTCACTGTTTAAAAAAAAATCTTGAGTTTCTTCTTTGTTATCTTATGCAAATTTCATATAATTAGTGAGTCAAACTAAGATATCTCAGTTTTAGCCATCGAAAGGAGCAAGCTATCTAAAGCATTAATTAACTTTATAGCGCAATGTATTTAGGGTGAAATCAGTACCCATATTTAATTTATTTCACAATATTTATGAGGAAGACATTGGAAATTAAAGATAGCACTATAAAAGTTTCTTTTGCTTTAAGCTTGCTACAGAAGGCAGATATTAAGTATAGCTCCTCTGGTAATATGAATAAAATATGTAAGATATGTCTTATGTTGCACCAAAATACATACCTTGCATTGCATTTTATATGTTGCCAACATAACTTTAACCTACAGCTCTTAAATTTCTATCGAGCACTCATTTCCTATCTAGGTGACTATTGTTTCAAGGTAGCTTGTTTCCTTTTCTTTCTGTGGCCGATAATTTAACAGTTCTATTTTAGTGTATGTTCTCCCCTAAGTGCATAAAGCACTTCTGACTGTTTACCCTTAAAACTCCAGAGAGTTAGGAAAACCTCTAGGCTGCTTTTGTTTATTGCACACACTTGCACTGTTAAGGGTTTATTTTCAACAGGAGGGAGAGAACTGTAAAGACCAATGGTGCATATCACTCTACCAGCACATCTTGCTGTACAGCACAGTGCATGACCTATTTTACGTATATGTATTTGTATGTTTATCTTTGAAGTGATTCTATACATACTAATTTGGCCCTTGGTGGTGATAGTTCACTTTGTGTTTATAGTTGCTGCTGCCAGTAAAAAAGTGACTGTTCGATTTTCTTCACTGTCTGCTAGCTGCAGCAGGCAAAATTACAGGCTAATGGTGAGAAGAGCAGCTTATAATGTATGATAATCAATACTCAAAATCCGTTTCCTATGATGTGACATAAAAGAATGAAGTGAAAAGACACAGATTTTCAAGACTAGAGTACCAAAGCTCATTCAATGCAGGTGGTTTTCACTTCAAGGTCATTCAGCATTTGTTTCTTCTTTTCTGGCTTCATATTTAATTCAGTCACTGCTAGGATGCCCAGGGAGCAGAAACGGAAAGTTAGTCGATACTGTATGAATGCAAGTATAAAAACTGCTTTAGGAAATGCAGGAAATGAGAAGGGGAAGAAAGATATGGCATGCAATTTATATAACAAATATATGCTGTATGATATATATCTTTTATTATAGATTGCCAGCAAACTTCATCTTTTTTATTGGCAGTAATGAGCAACGTAAATACTGTGTAAGAGTTATCCTCATAGCCAGTGTATGTGTATGCACATGCATAAGAGCTAAGAACTTAAAATCTTGGAACATGGTTAAAACAAAATTAACCTAACCAGTCCTGAAAATCTCAAAGCATAGTTTTTGGCAATGAACTGAATAACTAGTGTAGTTAACTTATACCTAGTGGCTGAGAACTTCTCTGATCTTTATCTTTCATCTCAAGTTTGTGCATTTCAATTTCAGTTCAGGGAATAATTTTATTAATTTTTTAAAAAATAAATACAGTTCAGTTCATTTTTATAATGAGTGTCAAAATAGAATTTCACTGTTGTATGCATATATATAGTCAATGTAGACAGCAGAGAATTGTATATAATTTAATATATTTATTTTATTTAATTATTTAATGTATTTTAAGATACTATGACACAACTACTACCTAAAAGGTGAAGGGAGTTCCTCTTCTAGAGATGGTCTTTTTGTGGTTTAATAAAATAAGCTGTAATGTATTGAAATCTTTCCAATCATGCTCAATGATTTTCTCACAGTACACTCTTGACACATTAAATGTGGTTATAAAGGTTTACAAGAAGTGCTACTTTTTTTCTTTTTTCTGTGAGAAAGGAGCAAAGAAGAATCCTGTTTTGACAGAATAATTGAAAAGAGAGAGCAGCAGAGAGAGGTGTTGGTCCACTGGTTGTGCATTCTGTACATTTTATGGTGGCTAACATGCAGCATGGTTTTATTTTCAACTTTTGTTAAAAAGGGACTGAAACTATCCACAAAAATTCATGCAAAGGGTAGTTAAGTTTACAAAATAAATCAGTTAGTTGGAAAGCTGATTAATTACTTAGGGACACCTTTAAAAGTACCAGAAAACATTTATTCAGCATTGTCATGAATTCCATTTAAGAGAAACATAATTTTAGATATGGCTAGAGAAAATCCTAAGCAAAACACCTCTTATTTCTCCTTACTATATAGGTCCACTTTTAAAGATAGAGGCTGAGCTTGCCACGAATCTAGTCTGTAGGATTAGCAGGAAGATAAAAAGAACAAAGTTAATAGCATGTATTTGCAAAACCTAAAGTTCTAGAATTAACGTCGAAAGGGTTGCATTTGGAGCTTTTTTGTTTGTTTGTTTATTTCTGTTGGATTTCTGTGAGAAAACATAATCAAACCTGGCTTGTATTAACTATTGCTCAACCCATGGAAGCTTGGAGCCTTCCTCTCCAATGCTCTTGCCCCATGTATCTTTAAAATGTTTTGATTTGGTTTGTTCTGTGGAGTTTTATGTTTTCCTTTTTTTTTTTTTTTTTTGGAGAGAGAGTAGCAGTTTCACTTGGCTGTTTTAGGCAGCAGATTTTTGTTGCTGTGGAATCTCTGGAAAACTAGATACAGAGAACTTTAGTGGAGGTGAAATAATGAGTGGAATGAGGTGTATAGCAATGTCCTTTATTTGTATGGCTCCTTTTTCATTAAGCAATTGTTACTACATATATTGTGTCTATGGTTATGCATACAAATGTCATCTCATTCAAGGGAAGTAAATTCAGACACCACAAACTTAAATCTCTTTCTTAAACTCTCTGCAGTTCATAGAATAATGGAATCATAGAATAGTCTGAGTTGGAATGGACCATGGAGATCATCTAGTCCAAACCCCCTGCAGTAAGCAGGGACATCTTCCACTACATCAAGTTGCCCAGAGCCCCATCCAACTTGACTTTGAAAGTGACGGGGCATCTACCACCTCCCTGGGCAACCTGTTCCACTGTTTCACCACCCTAAGTGTCACTGTGTTACAGTCCCAGGGTTGGGGTTCTCTGTTACTCTTGCTTTTCATTATAATAATTTTAATTTTTATTGTACACTAAAAACAGCATGCAGCTGACTTTTCCTTAGAAGACATTGAATGGTTAGGGTTGGAAGGGACCTTGAAAGATCATCTAGTCCAGCATCCTTGTCATGGGTTCAAAACCCTGTCCAACCTGACTTTAAAGTCTCCCAGTGATGGGGCATCCACAGCTTCTCTGGGCAACCTGTTCCTGTGTCTCATCACCTTCATATTATAAGAGTTTCTTCCTCATGTACAATCTAAATCTACCCTCTTTCAGTTTATGCAGCCCAGGATACAATTGACTTTCTGGGCTTCAAGTGCACATCACTGGCTCATGCCCAATTTTTCACCAAACAGTATCCCCAAGTCCTTCTCAACAGGGCTGCTTTCAATCCATTTATCCCTCAGTCCTGATGATTTCCCTGACCCAGGTACAGGACCTTGTACTTGACCTTATTGAACTTCACGAGGTTTGCATGGGCCCACCTCTCAAGCCTGTCAAGGCACCTCTGGACGGCATCCCTTCCCTCCAGCGAATCAGCTGCACCACTCAGCTTAGTGTGATCTGCAAAGCTGCTGAGATTGCATTCAGTCCCACTGTCTAAATCATTGATGCAGTTGTTAAAAAATATTGTTCCCAGTGTGGACCCTTGAGGGATACTACTTATTACTGGTTTCCACTTGTACATTGAGCCATCAGCTGCAACTCTTCAGATGTGGTCATCCAACCAATTCCTTATACATCTAACAGTCCATCCATCAAACCTGTATATTGCCAATATTAATGTCCCCCACAGCAAGAATACTGTGGGGGACATTATAAAAGACCTTAGAGTAGTCTAGGTAGATGACATCTGTAGCTCTTCCCTTGTCCACTGATGCAGTCACTCTATTGTAGAAGGCCACTAGATTAGTCAGACACAATCTGCCCTAGGTGAAGCAGTGTTGTCTGTCTCAGATCATCGCATTGTCTTCCATATGTTTTGACAAGTCTGCCAGGAAGATCTGTTCCATGATCTTACCAGGCACAGAGGTGAGGCTGACTCACCTCTATGAATTTTGCATTTAAAACCTTTCTGTTACATTCCTTTCCTCAAAAATCACTTTGTGTTCTCCTCTCCCTGTACCTCTTTCTTTCTTGTTTTTGTTATTTGTTTAGAGCATACACCATTCTTAGATTTTGAACTCTTCAAGGAAGGGAGCCTTTATACAGAATGCCACTTTTTCACAGAACTGTATCATTAACAAGTATCATTTCTGAGTAAATTATCTCACTCTGATTTAACAGATCATTGTGACATAACACAATTTTATTTAAATTTAAGTCCTATTTATTCTCGTCTTTTTAGAAATATGAACAGTCAAAGCTGTTTACACTACTGGATTCTCATAGACTACATTTGGTGGTTTTTTTTGTGACAGGTTTTTGCACTGCAACTGTCCATGAATCTGGTGGTGATATTATAAGGTTACTAGGAATTTATTTTCTAATTTAGAAATATGATGATTATTTAAATTTTCCCTGTCTTTGGGTCAACAAGTTTGTTCTGTTGTTCTTAATACCTAATGTGCATTAAATAAATTTAAAAGTATAAACATAGTTTTGTCTAGCTGGAATTCCAGGCATTTTTTATAATACTAAATTCCTCAAATAAAATGAATATTTGAACCCATCTGCCCATTTTGTGGAAGAAAATGCTTAATAGCTAAAGACCAGTGTATATCTGATCAAAATCTAGAGATGAAAGGCTTTATTCTATCAGTATTAACTAGAGAGTACTGAGGAGAAGAAGAAGAAAAAGAAAGTAAATTGGATCAGAGTTGTGTTTTACTAAAAAATAGATTTAAGGGATATTTCTGGAATTTTTCTTATCCCTGACGTTAGGTTAGAGTCATGTGTACAATTACAAAATTTTAAATGGTAGCACAAACATATTGTATTAATTTAAAATGACAGAAAAGCTAAGGTTTTTAAAGCAGGAAGTTTTATTTATGTCTTTGAATTGTAGAACAGGAAGTATCAAAATTTGTGTTCTAAAAATAGAGTAAATAAAAAAATATTTAACTGTATTCTTTGAAAGAAATAACATAGAAATCCTATCTGAAAACAATATCAGTTCAAATAGTGTGTCACGGTTTGTCATTCTTCCAAATTGTATGTATTGAGCAAATCCATTTTCACTTACTTGCACCAAAACAAAAAAGGGAAAAACTGATTGTATGATCCATACTCATGTTTAATAAAATTGCAATATGCTCTTTTTGACAAGCTTGTATTTAATGCATATTGATGGAAAATTCTAGTTCTCTGTTCTCAGCAGGAAGAATAGGCTTTTTAAGAAAACCTTTTTATTTTGCAACTGTCACACAACATAACAATTATAAACAAATTGGAGGTGACAAAAAATGAAAAGCCAGCTTGCTGATTTTTATGGAGTGTTTGTATTTCCAGAAAGGCAGTCATTGCTCAGTTATTTGATTTGAAAAATTAATCCTGATAATGCCTTTTGAGTTCCTTAAGTACTGTTCACTCTTTTCTACGATGAGTTTTACAGAACAAAGCCTAACAGATTTCTACAGCAGATTAGTTTGCAGATGAAGCTGAATTCCACTGAGAATGATTCTCTAATGACCCCTTTATACTTCCACTGGGCTGTGTGAGTGCTTTAATACCTAGAGAACAGAGTTAAATAAATCTATTGTCTCAACTATCAGGTTTAGGCAATTCTTCTCAAATATTTTAATTATAGCTTCTGCTTTTTCTCTATAATTAAGAAACCAGATGTCAAGTAAGCTCATCACATGTTGATCATAGTCTATCCATTAGTTTAAAGAAATTCACTTATAATTAAAGTTTTTTCTCTTTCTCCTTTGTTTTGCAGAGCAAGAAGAATGTGTTAACTGCACAGATGAATGCAGAGTGCTTGGTCATTCTGACAGGTGTTGGATGCCACAGTTCCCTGCAGCCAGTCAGGCTGAGAATGCAGATTATCGCACAAATCTCTTTGTACCCACAGTTGAAGCTAATGTTGAGACTGAGACATACGAAACTGTGAATCCTACTGGGAAAAAGACTTTTTGTACATTTGGGAAAGACAAGAGAGAGCACACTATTCTCATTGCCAATGTTAAACCTTACTTAAAAGCCAAACGTGCCCTGAGTCCTCTGCTTCAGGAGGTTCCCTCAGCATCGAGCAGCCCAACCAAGACATGCATTGAGCCTTGCACCTCAACAAAAGGACCACTGGATGGTTGTGAAGTGAAATCAGGAGCCTTGGCTGAACCAAGCAGCCAGTACTTGTCAACTGACAGTCAGTATCTATCGCCTAGTAAACAGTCAAAAGACACTCCCTTCATTGCATCAGATCAGATGGCTAGGGCCTTCACAGATGGGCATTCCCGAGTGAGCCGAGACTCGAGTGAGATGGACTCTGTTCTGGAGCAGTTAGACCGTTCAGCCCGGGATCTAGGCAGGGAGTCAGTGGATGCCGAGGAAGTTGTGAGAGAAATAGACAAGCTCTTGCAGGACTGTCGGGGAAGTGACCCTATGGCCGTCAGAAAGTGAGGGGGAAAATAAGGACAGGCTGGCAGTTACGTTCCTCTTCTGCTGATTAAAAGTAAACAAATAAATAAATCCCCTGGTTGTAACAGATTTACAGGAATGAAGGAAGATCAATGCTGCTTTAAGGCTTTTACTGAACATCTGAAGTGCCCACAAGTATGTTCTTTTCACTGCTCTTTCTTTTTGACAGATAACACTGGTTTCATTTCGACCAAACTTTCATTAGGACAGAGTCAAGTACACTAAGAAAAAAACGGAAGAAGCAAAGACGGTGCCATTTTGACAATCTGATAGGAAAGTGTGAGAAAGGTGGAATGGAAATACATCTGATACTTTAAGACTGTCCTCAACAGCTGATGCTGACTTTACTGTTTACGTGAAAACCCCAAGAAAAACAGGGTTGAATAATTCTGATCTGTGGTGGATTTCCAGCACTCACCACAGGCTTCTACTGAAAGTCCTAAAAAGAGTTCTTGTAGTAGTTCAAGTGACACCAAACATTAACATTCATCTGTGGTAAACATTTATGTACAAAGTTATCTGCCACAAATATGAAAAAAAAAAAAGAAAATAACGAGAAAACAGAAAAACCCCATTCCAGATCATTATTCAACAAAACATATCCTGATCATTAGTAAAACACTTCATATCATATTAAGGTTAAATGTAAAGTGATACAATCCATCTTGTCCTGCACACACATAAGCTAATTCACTTGATGAAAAAGAAAATAAGATTTTAATACCTATTTAGCGTTTTAGTGTCCAACAAAACTATAAATAGTTAGTGGTAAGTTTTAAAGAAACTGAAGTGAAATAAAGTTTGAAAAAAAATAGTTGCCTTTAAGGGTAATACACAAAAGAAATTAACATTATTAACACTTTTTTATTCATTTGTGGACACTAAAATAGCTCAGGAAAGTGCAAATGTCTTAGACATCCACACAAATCACATGCTCATTTAAATGTGCAAATGTAAGAAGATTCAGTGTGTTTACATCAAATTACATATTTTTATTGATTTATTGCAGATTCAGTGCATATGAGCCAAATTGTTGAGTGTATAAGAGCTATATTGTGTATTTTATTAAATTAATATATAGTTGTGTTGCAAAAATATTTGGGCTTATATTGTAAATGGCAAGTGTTGCCTCAGTAGCTGTCGAACTCTATGAGTTTTGTTTTTTCCTGCTTCCTTTTCCCCATGGATTGTGGGAAGCAGCGCCTCAGAGCAAAGTCTCTTGTTTAATGTATGGTCTACGAAGTACTGCAGTACATAATCTGTTCAAAATGTGTTTGAGTGAGCTGATGGAGCTAACTGAACGGCCTACAAATACATCCATCAGTCATGGTTATGTGCAAGTCCTTGTAGAAGCTTCTATTGCAAACCCATGTTTAATAACAAAAATTACATTCGAACTAACATCTGGAACCTCCTTGGTTTTTTTTCCACCAAACACATGCAGACAAACTGTTTAATGTAGGATATTTGATTGACTTTTTAAGAGATGCCACCATTTTCAAAGTTTTACTAATAACTTCACAGAGCTGAAAAACATGTCAATGCCAGTGTGGCATGGGCAGTATTTTATTTGACTCCTGAGCATGTGAAATTGCTTACTGCAGTTCTAGATATACACTGTTTATTTGGAAGGGATTTTAGTTCAGTTTTCATTTGTTCTGAAAAACATATGCAGAATAACTAGTGATACAGTTTCTACTTTTTTATTCTTTTTTCTAAGGGTGTCTTTATTGCATATGAAAAATTCAAAGTTGTCTTCAGATGAAAATTAAAAAAACAACCCACAATCAAAATGAACTTTCACAGAACAAGAAGAAGCAGAATAATAAAGAGTTTAGCTCAAGATCTGTCCATTGTATACTTCAGATACTCTGTTGGAAATACCCCTATGGCACATTGATTAAAAATGGTGTACTAGGTTTATTAAATTTAATCTGTACTATACAAATATATGTAAAAGAGGTTGGCAATCTCAAATCCCACAAAGCCATAGTTTTCACCAATTCAAGAAAGAAATTTGACCCAACATTCTGTTTTGATGTTGGGATTGCTGTTAAACGGTGATTTTAGCTAGTCAGTCCTACAATGAATTGTATTTGCGATACAACCATTCTGACAGTTTGCTTTTAACTCCTGCTGTTTAAAAAAATCTGCAGTTACATGTGAAAAAAAGAATCTTGTACATGTTTTATCAAGCTACTCTCCATGTTTTGGACAATTTATGTATCTAAAATGTGGTGTTGTCTGTGTTATATATATATATTTTTTTTTTTTTGGCCAGGAGACCCAAGATTGGTTTTGCTTGATAGCTTGATAGCTTGAAATTCCATAGTGAAGAGGATTTCTTATTGTTTGATCAGTCTTCTATATGTATTTCCATGGTGCCCATCACTTCAGTGTCCGTGCACCAAGTCTTTAGCTCTGCCAGTGAGATCCATTATTCAGCAAAATCTAAGCCAGTATGTAAATGCAGTCAAGTGATGGAGATTTGTGTATTTTATAAATTATTTTAACACTGAGTAACCAATTGTACAATTCATTGTATGTTTCTGAAGACATAAAACCACAACATTCTGAGAAAGGGCTGTGCCAATGTAAGACGAATTTACCTTAAGGCTCTCTGTCACTAGCGATTTACTAGCTTTAGCTGTTTAACACATTATCTGTATTTAGTAGTGATTATTTATTTACCACTCTGAAGTAATTCAGAATTCACAACTCATATCTTTATAGAAGCGTTTAGGAAATCTTGCTTTTATTTAATTTGGCTGACAACTGCCTTGTGTTCTAGATCTCTGGCATACTGCTTCCAATAAGTTTATCCAAGGTTAAAAAATCAGTTTCACGATTTAGAATGGATACGTAATGAATGAATAAACCAGCGGAGCTTATACAATGTGAGTTTTGCTGGTTCAGTCAAAATTAACATGATTGTGTGTTAAGGAAATACTACACACAAAAATATTTTTTAAAGTATTTTTTCTCCATGATGTCTCTGTTGTCACCACTGGAGAAAGAGACAGCAATGAAAGAAAAAGTTTATGAGTTATTTCTCTCATTCCTTCCGTACGTGTTTGATAAGACTGAAAGAAAATATTTGCGTCACCATTATAAAGAAAATGGCTGCATTAAGGGAAGCAAGTTAAGTAACTAATAAAATTGTACTGTACACTGTGAAGAGTGAATAAGGCGTTCTATATATTTTTTTTTTATTAATGAAAGCCAGCAACTGGGAGTTCCTTAAACAATTGGCCAAACAAATCAGGACTCAAAATCAGACTCTTTTTTTTTCGTTTTTTTTGGGGGTTTTTTGTTTGTTTTTAGGGTTTGTTTTTGGTTTTGTTGTGTTTTGTTTTTTGTTTTTTGTTTTTTTTTTGGTGTATTTATCAAGAAAGAGATTCTACTGAACTATGGTTTGCCACTTGAGAATATAGGTATCCCAGTACAAGTTACCCCTAGAAGTCAAACATTGCTCATAATGGAGCAGGTTACATAATTCAAAGAAACTTTCAAACTGCTCACTGTCCAATGGAAGGGAAATTGCTGAGGTCAAGAAGGAGTCTGAAGCCTAGCATTATATACACCCACTCATTATTGTTTAATTACTTTATTTTGACATCAGGCAGTGGTTATTATTGCATTAATTCAAATGGGAGTTTTGGCTATCAAGGTCTGTTGATTTGAAGTGTAATTGAATGAAACCTGATTAAGGTTTTGGCTTCTCTGGCCCAATTGTGATACAGGTTGGCATTCGCATTTATCAGCCCCTGTCTCCCCATATGGCTCAAAGTTGCACCAATGACTGGTGACTGACACAAAAAACCCAAACAAAAGCAGCATACATTGTATGGATTATCTCAACCGCTATTGTTTAATGGCTGTGTTTAATGTGACCTATCTGGAAAATGAGGACTACGAATAAAAAGCAATTACTAATAGTGGTGTTGCCTGCTTTTGCATTCATTAACACAGAAGAAATGTGTTAAACACTGCATACCACAGGGAGCCTAATGGTAATTACTTTGGAAAAGCAACTTGTGGCAATGCGGCTGTTACAGCTAGTTATCAGTTTGCCAAAAAAATGACAGATCCTGCTTCATTTATTAGAAATGTGTAACCATTTTCTCTCAACAGGAAGGTGGTGAAGAGTTTTCAGCAAGCTGGGTAGGTTTATCTTTTTAGCAGCTGATGTGCTGAATCCCTACAGGGTCTTATTTGCTCATAGAAACATGGGCTGAATAAAGGATAGTTTGGTTTAGTACACTGGTATGAGTTCACCAAAAGCGTTATAAATAAGGATATAAGTTCTCAGAGGCTGTCAGCCCAACATGAAAGATCAAAACACTGCTTGAGTATAAAAGTGGAGAAAAAAATCTGAAGAATGTAAAGAGTTGGGATTTTTTTTTTTAAATGTGTCTTTCTTAAGAGCCTGAGTAATAGAAGTAAATAATTTTATTCATGTTGCTGTAAACAACATGACAAAATGTTGGGGAAAATATGACTAAGTTCTATGTCTCGTTGTTCAAGTTTGCTGTTATAATTTGACACTTCTGTTAACCTCCTTTTTAATTTGTTTTTTTTTGTTNTAGCTGGCTATCCTAGGCACAGAAAACTCCCGTTGTTTTCTTCCCTTTTTCCTGCTACATATATTTATCTTTCTACAGGCTGAATTCCAAAATCTAGCAAGCCCCTGTCTGTGCAGAGTCCTGCCAGAATGTACCTTATGCTGCAGGCGGCCTCACTGGACATGGGATGTTGCTGTCTCACTGTTCTCAGCTGTGTGTAATTCAGAGCTTAGCTGGATCCAGAGTGTATGTAGAACAAGTCATAAAGCATCCTGACTTTTCTTTACCCAGAATACAGAGTCATTGATTTCTCATTTGGAAAGTGGCCAGGCTGTCAGGCAGAGATTCTTAGATTTCCTTTAAACCAACCATGTATAACTGCTTCAGGGTGTTCACTCATGGGATAAATGCCCTATCCTTATCCTTTATTGAGTCTAAGACATGAAAGAAGGTGAAAGCTTATTTCTTCGGTTAGTAATGTTTCCCTAAAAATTAAATTTCTTCAGAAGATAGAAGGGATGGCCCTCTTCTGTATATATAGCTCGATTTGTGAAAGGTCACCTTAGCATCAGTAGTGCATGCAGAAGTGGATCAGGGAATTAATGAGCCATCTAAGCATTTTCTGAGATGTATATTCCATAATGCATATGTTATGATTCAGGGAAGAGAGCACAGTATCTTGGTTTATTTATTGATGATGGTTCCTGATAATGCTTGGCTCACAAAAACATGTAGTTCAAGATTTGGGGAAACATTTTTCTCTGATGGGGAAACCAATTCCTTTTTACTATTATTTTTCCACATAACCATATGCTGGTCAAATTGTGGGCCCTTTGTTACTTTTAAAAATTAAAATAGTGTACTGAAAAGTTTCCCTCCTTTAAGTTCTTTGGGCTAGAGATTATGCCTTTTATTTGGACAAGACTCCAAAACGTCCATAAACATTCTGCAATTTATCCTGGTAAGAAGCAAGAACATAGAAATGGCTAGAAGCATAGATTACTGGACAACAGATTTAGATTTTGACCTACTGAGAAACTGAATAATTAAAATTACATTTCTGAAAAAATATTTTATTAATTCCTTGAACACTAGCTCTGTGGAAATTTTATTAAAGTGCACCTACTGAACTGGTGCCAGAGAACTACAGCATAAGTCAGTCAGTTATCCTCAACTTTTTCGAAGTTAAAACCAACAGTGAAGTTGCGTCTGGAAACCAGTTGATTGCTAGTGCAGTACAGAAAACATATTTGTAAAATGTTTGCGAGAAGAAATACTCCTTAACAAATTAGCAATTACATTTTGTAATAGCTGCAAATTTTCCATCATTGTAGGGGCAATCACATACAGAACTCTTTTCAGTGTTTTGATTTGAGAGTGGTAAAAATGTATCACTGTGCTAGCACTAACATTAAAATGGGAACACCATGTCTATCTGACCATCAGAAAATGACTTTTATCTATTTCTGTTATTACTGACTTCAGGAAAATGTTTCATGCATCTATTTTGTAACCCTTTTACAAGAGTTATCTTTTATGATGCTACCTGTTATAATGATTTCTGCAAGTGCCCCTTTTACTAGTTACCACTCCCTCCTTTTAATATGCTTATTTAAAATACTTTACATTTCAAATTTATCTCATGCAGAGAATTTAGAGCAGATTCCTCATGTCTCTTCAAAGATGTTTCACACTTCATACCATATAGTTAAAAAAAAATAATCATAATATTCATAAATACAGCCTCCATTTATTTCTTAAAATTCTTTCTTTTAAAATTTGATCATATTAAAGTTGCTAAAATAGATGAAAACAATATTTTTATTTTCCAGTGAAAACATTTTACTTTTTATGTGCAAATTATTCATTTGCTATTTGCTACAGCTCATTGCTGAAAGTGTTCAAGCCAGGTTGGATGAGGTTCTGAGCGACCTGGTCTAGTAGAAGGTGTCCCTGTCCATGGAAGATGATCTTTAAGGTCCCACCCAACCAAAACCATTCTATGATTCCATGATTCTATGAGTTCAGTGGGAAATACTGTTCACAAGGAATACCACACTGAGTAAACTAGTCAGCTTTAACTCACGACATTTCCTTAATAACTAAACATGTAACTCTTTCTTCTCCAGTAAAAATTATTTATGTTTAGATATTTTTTTACTAAAATGATGAGAAAAAAAAATCCTACATGTTTATTTC
>VZTO01018579.1:0-16410 GCA_013400615.1 Syrrhaptes paradoxus | reverse complement strand
TTTTTTTACCTTTTTTTGTTTTAGGACTGTCTTGTCTTCTTATTTTTATAGAGGAGAGTCTGAAGTCCCTACTTTATAAAAGCAGTTCTGAATAATTTATGTAATGAATGGATGGAAAGAAAAATGGAATTTATAGCTCTGTGATATTTCTCTGCTTATTGTGCAAGAGGAGGTGAAGTGTAATGTGATAAATTAACTGTAAAAAGGAGTGGTAACTTGCTTCATAGGCAGTAATAAGTAAATCACTATGGTATTCAATGTAAGATGTGTTTCATGGAAAGTATTAATAGGAGCACAATTTGATTACATAGAAAATCCATTGTCATTTAGCATTTAGTTTACATTTCCAGGTAAAACCTGTTTTAAGCCGAAACATTTACTAATATATTTAGAATACTCTGCTTCCTACAACAGACCTGAAGCCCCCTGCCTGGCTGGATTGCTGAAGTGGAGCCCTTAGTTAAAACAGCATTTCTTCAGCTAAATGTCTTGCATCTTTTGCGTAAGGTTCAGGGGGTTTTTATTATTATTTTTTCAGTTATTATTTTTCTCCTGTATGCATTCAAATGCAATGATTCATTCTCTGCCAAAAAAAATCTACTTATAACTGTGTCTTAAAAAAGATTAAGAGTTCAGGCAGCAGCAATCGGAATGGTGACTGTACCAAGTCCCAGCACTCTAGACCTGCCTAATGCAAGCTCGTGAGATTCTCCCTGACACATACCCTAGCTAGCAAACACTTCACTTTCAATTTTATCTCTCTGGCCACTATACACCTCTAGCTTTATCCTGTTTGTCGCACAACATTTGCTAGAGATAAATATAGTGTTAGTAGGCATTGCATTTGCTTTTGATGATCCAGTTCAGACCTGACCTTCAATTCTCCTGTAATCTCATTGCAGAGTGTTTCTCAGGCAGAAGTTACCAAATTGTACTACATTATACTGAGCTGCGGTGGTCTCCAGGTAACAAACGGAACGAGTAAGTGCACCCTACTTTCTTGCAACTTTCTAACCAAAACTCCACCTGGACTTTAGGGATTGCAATTTGCAGTTTGCAGATGTTCTGCTGCATGGCTGGCTTTCACAGGACCCTGTGAATGACTTGAAAGATGGAAAAAAACCTGTTGCCTACCGGGTTTTCCAACTTTTTGTAATTTTCTCTAGGCATTAATTTTTTATTCATTTGTCCCTGGAATTTATTAAATGTCTGAATAA
The DNA here is from genome assembly GCA_013400615.1 of Syrrhaptes paradoxus. Classification (NCBI taxonomy): domain Eukaryota; kingdom Metazoa; phylum Chordata; class Aves; order Pterocliformes; family Pteroclidae; genus Syrrhaptes; species Syrrhaptes paradoxus. The sequence continues at coordinate 15,193 of VZTO01018579.1, read as the reverse complement.
AGTCCTGAGGGATGCTGAGCACCATTTACATCAGGCCTGAAACGTGGAAGTAGATTTTGTTATTGCTGGTAGAAGGGAAGCTGGACCCATGTGTGCAGCTGGCCAGCTGTTGCAATGAGGTTGTAACCTGCGTGCCAGTTAGAGTGGCCACAGACCAACTGAATATCCTGTTATCTCTTATCAGGAAGTCTAAATTGAGATGAAGAAAGTATTTTGGTGTTTATGCACCACTGAATGGTTCTAGCTGTTATTTCATTTTGAAAAAAAAAAAGAGATAATAACTTGGGCACAAGTGTTATTATATTGGATTGTGCTGCAACTTGAAACACTCAATAAAAAGGCAATGGTGATATTATAGCACTTTATTTCGCACTTTATTTCACACTTTATCTTGTAGTGCTAACAACTGTGCAAAATGAAATTCTAAAGTTGCATCAGAATAGAAGAATCAAAATCTTAGCTCGTTCGGCTGCTTGAGAAATCCGAAAGGAGACAGATCTATGTTTTCTGCAGCGATTACTCAGCCTGTAAAATTAATTTCTGAAGGAGTCAGATATTACTGTGGACACTAATTTTGTTAAATGAAAGATAAACCTCTAGTAATTTGTGTTCAGGCAAATTGGTACATGCAGGACATTCACAATCAGATCTCTTGCCTTGTTGTGCTCCCTGCATCACCACACACTTCCATCCCTGCATGAAACCATCACAGAATGTGTGAGACTGTTGGCTTTTTGAAGTGCATATTGCATTCTTTCTTAATTCTTTTTTCAGAGCCTTTAGGATGCCTGGGTTATGTTTTTTTAGATTCTCTCTTCAGCAGTAGAGAATTGAGTTGCTGTAATCACTAATAAAAAGCTGTAAAAATAGCACATGAATGAGCTCTGAAGAAATCTAATGCAGAATTAGATGCGAGATTCAAGACAGGTATATTTAATACAAGAGCAGTGCTAGCCAGGATTTCTGAGTCACATTTGAACTCAAAGAAGTTTGTTAAAAAAGAGAAATTCTGTTTATCTTCCAGTTAATCAGACAGACTCGTTCCCCTTCATTTTCTCCATTAATCAGTCTCTTATTTCTTGGCCAAGTTGCAATGCAGTGGGTTTTATTGCTGGTAAACAAAGTAATGAATGGAACAAATAAAAGAAACCCTAGACTGCTGATCTGGGTTATTTCAATATCCCCTTGGATAAGCCTCCTGATTCCTTAACTGAGTCTTTGTTGAACTGCTAGACCTTTTAAATTCAGTGCAGCACACTCATCTCTGTTCATTTGGAAGGAACCGTGCTTGATTTAGTTGTTTCACATGGTAATGTATGTCACTTGATAATTTTCCTTAGCTTTCACAGATTACATATTACCTTGCATTTACATTTGATTTGCTGGCACATATCAACATTTAGGAGTTTGTTGATTAAGTATAAATGTGTACCTGCCTGTGAGTCCAATTCCCGTGAATTAAGAGCTAAGTGTGAATTACAACAGTCGCACCGCACCTTAGAAAGGTTGCAAAATATGTGCAAGACTGAGAAACAGAAATTTTCACTGGATGTGATGTTTTCGCAGTTTTGCCCATAGGTCACCAAGCTTTTTAGATACGTTAGGATATCTGTGCAGTCAAATTTTCAAAAGCTCATAAGCAGATTTGACTATGCCTGTACTGCAAACCAGATGCAGAACTTCAAGTCAGCTATATATCATTCAACCAGCTCTCAATAAAGTGCAAATGAATAGTGGTATGACAGTGAAAGCATGGAGCTGCATTGCAGGCTGAATGAAAACCCATCTTGGATGCCAGAAATATATCTGGCTAAATAGCCTAGAGGGAAAATGGTGCTTTCTGCCTACTTGCCTCTCAGAAGATGAGTTAGTTTGAAACTAGTTTCTGTTGGTAGGTGCACTCTCAAGGGAACCATTGGAAGTATGCACTAGACTTGTGCTAAGGTGTTTTAGCCCATAGGCAAGGATCCAGCTGGAATAATCCGGCAGCTGCCCAGAGAGGTGGGTAGGGCAGCTGCTGAGGATCAAAGCTTGTTGATGGTAGAGTATTAATGCAGCAGTTGTACCTTCAGTCATTCCCAGTTAGTGCAGCAACAGTGGAGTTTTATAAGTAATGCCTTGTAGGAAATAAATGTGTATTGCTAACATTTGAAATTACAGGGAATGAATGAATATTTGCTGACACAAGAAAACAGGTGCACTACATGACATTTAGGATATTTTCCCTTGGAAAATCAAAATTCTACTGAATATTGGTAGATTCCAATAGAGGAGAAGAGAGGAGAGGAGAGGAGAGGAGAGGAGAGGAGAGGAGAGGAGAAAATGCATTCCAAACAAGACTGCTGACATCCTTTTCACGGTAGCTCATAATAACAGACTGTATTTCCCACGGACCCATGGACTTGTACTGCACAACAGTCTTCACTGGCTGGTTCACGGAGCTGTACTTGCCTGTAGGCTGCTTTTAAAGTTAGGGAAAGATCATGTTCACATCGTATTCGATTCAGTAGTGCCAGAGACTGTGTCTAGCCTCCAGAGCAGCTGAATTCTAGGATGCACTTCATGACCTTAGAGAACTCTGTGGTCTGGGTTTCTTCCCCCCCCAAAAAATTGCTCCTGGGCTTGTTCTGACGTGAGTTATCTCTCAGACTTGTGTAGGAAATGCCTTAGGACCCCCCAGCTTAGGCGTGAATCTCTTCAGGGCTGTCATATCAGTGCTCCTCTTGGCATCCACGTAATCGGTACCATAGTATTCCAATTTCTGCTTTTCATGTCACATTGTGTGTCATCTGAGCGCTATGGATGCTGTAACACACGGGGCCAGCTGCTGCACATCGTTTCTACACATGACCCTCTCTGCCAGATTGAGTTTAAAATATTAATCTACAACTTCATGACAGACTTTCTAGGTGATATCCACATCTTACAGGGCTCATTTGGGATATTTTTTTCCAAAGCTGCCACCTTCATAGATCTGAGAGAAAAAGTCTTCACACAATTTTGTCAGACAATGCAGATTCTCTTATTTTGTTAATCTCTTCAGTGGTTACTAGTTGGATATCAACTCGGTTACACAATTCATTTTTTCTTCTTTTTTTTTTTTTTAAATTTAAGAGGAGGCACTGCTAGCACACCTTGCTGAAGTTTTTGATCCTTGGGTGCTTACGGCAGATTGTTGCAAGCCTTGTAAATGATGGACTCCAACCTCTATAGAAGTATCATTGTAAATTTTTAAGGGCTGGTGGTTTTGTATGTTATGCCTTAGAGCTTTAGAAGAACTTTATTATTGGAAGTGTAGAAGGCTAACATTAACCCTTCAAAAGGTTATCTGAATGCGCTGGAAGAGTAACTTCAGATTCACCGTTTGCTTCAGTGGAATGCTATGGTTTTGGCAAAAAAAAAATCTGTTTTTCTGACATGCTTTTTGCCTGTATTGCGAAACTGGTTCAGTTAATAATTTTTATTCACATTGACTTTTTCTCACTTTGATTGGTGTTAGAAGCAGTTAAGCTGATCAGCAGCAAGTCTCTCCTCCTACAATCTAGTCGTGATCACTTTACCTGGCAGAAAGATAAAGTTGTAAAATAGTTCAGCAATTTACCCTACTTTTTTTTTTTTTTTTGCAATCAGGATGGTATATAACGGAAATGGGTGGTGTAGACTTGGTCCATACCCATCAAAGTCAATGAAAGACTCTAGATACTATATAAAGGCTTAAATCCACCAGTGAGCAGTAAATTCATCACTCAGATGTTTTGTAGGCCAGTGGAGGACTCTTGCCACACTTTGAGACTGCAAGTATGAGTGACAGCGAGAAAACTAAAGAGGAAAGTTGTCTTTGACTTGATATTTCCATTTGACTTCCCAGAGCACTCTACAATTAACAGCTTTTTTGTTTTGCTTCTTTTTTAAATGAAGTGATTTTCAAGTAAGGTCAAATCAGATGAATATGGATATAAATGGGCTCTTTAATTACAAACAACTCTATAGATTTTGCATAAAATACCTTGGAACATTTGATAGTGTTATTTGCAAGTATGAGACAAATGATTGTGCACTTAAAGTGTCACTTGCAAAGTCACCACTCACAAAAGAAGTGAGTTAGAGCATGAACTGCCTGTGTGCGTGCATCAGCCATGCTCCTCTTTGCCCCACGGAAAAATTACCCCATTGACCTGCAAGGCAGTGTGGAGGCAGAAATATTCATTTAGACAATTACTGTACACCAGCTAATGAGCTCTAAGTTCTAGAGATATTATAAAACAGTCAGCTTCTAGGGAAATTTTCTCATTTCCATGCTGTAAATCTCATCAGGTTACTCCTGCCACCATGTTTCATACACTGTTGGCAGATAATAATGGATTTGGTGCTTTTAAACCTGAACTGGCTCTCCATCACAGGAGCCATATACAGAGAGCAAATACATATAGTGCAAAGGTTTCCTACCTCTTAAAACCTCCAGTAAGGTCAGTCCTTTTTGAAGAGAACTCAAATATCTGAGGAGGGAAGGAGAGTAGGGAGCAGGCTGCAAGGAGACCTTAGGATATGTCTGTCCTACAGAGGAGATGGTCAATGCATCCATTGATGAGTCTCATCCCCTCTTTCTGTCTTGTTGCTAATGCACAGACATTCTGAGAAAATCAATGGAGGGCTCTTTTTTTTTTTAATAAATTTGCTATAAAGAAATTTTTTGAAAGATATCTAGGATAAATGCAGGTTCTGGGGCTTTGTGCTAAATTTGAACTCAGAATCCACTCCATTTTACTTTCTTTTGCCTTATTTTTATTACTAATTTAGCTTGGATTCTTTTCCTGATACTTTTTCTCTCCTCCCTTCTGCTTTCCTTTCTTACATGTTTTTAAGGATATACTGTATTTCTTTGTTGTGGTTGTTATTTTCAGATTCCACAAGGAAAAAAATGTTCCAGTCTTTAAAATGGTCTTGGAAATTTACTGAACACATACACTTTCAAAGTTTTTCTTGGAAGAATGACTCAGTAAGTGCAGTCCTATGCACTTAATTGTAGTTCAAAGACAGAATCATAGAATCATAGAATGGTTTGGGTTGGAAAGGATGTCACAGTCAGGCTTTTTCTGTGGTGTTCTGAAGTTGTCCTGGACTTTGGAATTTGGATGAGGTATTTTCGGTAGACTGGGTGCACCTCCTAACAGGTATCATTAGAAAAAAAAAAGGTGAAACAAACACAAAATTACACAGGGCCAACATTATAGCCAAATAATTTTTTTATAATTGCCCTTCTGCTTATTTTTCACAGCATCACACGAATCCCTGAGGCTTCTGCCAAGAATCAAGGGTCTTATTTAAGTTTAATACATGTTATCATTTGAGGTTAGTTTAGAGTGCATCTTACATAATTACAAGCCAAATACTTTTATTTTTTTATCATTAGAGATGCTCCAGGCCATGTAGCGTGTCCTTGTGAAAATGTAGCAGCTACCAGAGCAATGACTCAAATGACTGTACTTTGCATAACGCCAGCAGTCAAAAACCTTAAAAGCTAAATAATACAAAACATTAGTGGCTGGTCTTTTTCATGCATCTCAGCTACTTTAGCAGATGAAATATTACTGGCTTCTTCTGTTCACAGTAAATTAGATATACAATCAGTAGGGGTAAGAGACAGATTTACAGAATATGAAAATAGCCTGTATAAGATTATTCAGTTCTTGCTGAAACTTGGGTCAGGGAAAGCATTTTGTAAACAGTACGAACCGTGGTTTATTTCTAGAAGTTAATTCAGGCAAAGTACTTTATTTCTGAATGCTGCTGTTGTTTTCCATTCTGTGGGTGGACTCACGTCGGTGGCAGGTGGCTGGTGGCAGTGGCTGCAGCAGCTCGCTCCTGGTAGCCAAAAGAGTTTTCCTGATATTTCAAGTGGTGGGAATCTGTGTTGCGTAAAGGATTTATAACTGGCAGGTTTTAGAAACAGTTGAGTGCAAACTGGTTCAGCATGGCAAGACCTTATCTACGCCACAGTTCCAGCTGGCTGCAAACCCTTTACATCAGCGATATGACTGCACGCTCCGGCAAGAGCATTCTGTGTTTTTTCTCCCCTCAGTCTGGCAGACATCTTCCATTCAGCCAGACTTCATTTTGTCGATGCTTCCTGTTTGCTAACTTACCTCCAGTTGGTTAAACTTGTGCCATGGAGTTGCTAGAGACTGCTAAGAATGACATTTAGTCTACAAAATTTTTAATGAGAGGATAATGATGAGGAACTTTCTGAACACCCATGCTTTATTTAGAAATCTTCAGCTGCTTTGCAAACTTTTTTTTTTTAAATTAAATCTCAATGAATTCCTAAAATGTCTTTGTATGATATCTTTTTACTGTAAAGCAAAAAACCAGATCATGCCAGCAAGTTAGTCTAGAATCAGGAACAGAATCTGATGTTTTCTCTTTCTCAGTCCTGCATTATAATGATTAAATCACTGCCTGAAATGTAGCAGAAATTGAGTGCTAGGTTCTCACTTGACATTACAAAGAACCAGCCTCAGAAGCTATTAGGAAGGCTAAAAATCAGAAAGACCATAGTGACTTACAAGTCAGAGTAGACGGGTCTGACTCCTTTCTTAAAATTCTTTGTTACAGTTTATATGGATTGACTGTCTAAACTCAGTGTTATTTAAAACACAAATGGGTAGCTGTAGCACGGGGGCTTCCTTTTGTTGCCTCCTTTTATTTTGAAACCAAATTGAAGGAGCAGTTTAACTGTATAATGGCGTGATAAATCAGTCAATTTACATTTGGCAGAATAAAATTAGCATTGCCATTACTTCATAATAGGGCATGGCTATGACTATGGAATTGATTTCAAAGTAAGGCTGATCCATTACAATTTTGTTAGTATTGAATTTTAAATAGAATGATGAATTGCTAATCAATGCAGTTAAAGAAGCAACTTAGGAAAAAAAAAACCTATTGTTTACTTTTTTAATTGTGTCATATTCCTGGGGTTTCATATTAGTAAGCTCATACAAATAGTATTACAATTGCTCTGTGGACATTTAAGCAATTCAAAGAATAATCTTTGTTAAAGTAGGAGAGAAATTTTTCACTCATTTGTATTCACTATAAACTTCCACAATTTGGGGGACACTGTGGGCTTCCTCTGTAAAGATGGACCAGTGCTGTTGCGCTGTTTCATGAATTAACTAAAATAATCTAACAGCAAATGAAAGGAAGCTTTGGTTAATCCCTTCTTTCTACAAAATACTTTTCTGTTTGTTTTTTTTGTTGCACATACTTTTTATTCTAACCTGTAAATAGAGTTTAGATACACGAATGCATTCCAAACCTGAAGGAGGTTTTAGTCAGAGGAATTTTGCTCTTTTTCTCACTTCCAACTTCTGTCTCTTCTGGTAGAGAGCCCGTACCACGCGGAATACCTCCATTGTGTCTCATCTCACAGATACGTTAAACTGAACAGATGCAGCTAATGTATGCGCATTCTTTGCTAGGAAATCTCTGTGATGATAGAAGCAGAGAAAATATGAAAAATGTAAAATAGAACTCATCCTGCCCATAAGCTGGGAAGATCTCTTATCCTGTGTATAAGTCTCTTATTAGAGAAGGAGTTTCAACTAAAAAATGAATACTTGGAAAATACCACTTTCCACATATCTTTATTTTAGCTATTGTTTTCACAACTCCTGTAATCAAAATCCAAAAAAAAAGGACAACAAAATGACAGTTTGCAAAAATTCCAGAACAGTTAAATTAAATCAATTGCTAAATCAAGCCAAATTCATTTAGACGTAACTTTCTTTTTCTTCGCATACAAGATCCTCTTTAGTATGGACAGGATAATAATTATTAATCATGTCTCCAATGAATCTCCACAATGAAACACTGCTCCGAAGTGAAGAGAATATGTTCAGTCTCTTGGAAGAAATGTTGAATAGGACTAAACAGGCTTTTTGCTCTTGCTGTGCAGTTTCATTAATATAAGTGGGAGTTTCAAAGATGTTCACTGATAACTGTTGGAGTGCTGTCTCGGGAAATGCTGGCACTCCTTGGAGAAGTGATGTGAAAATCCTTTGCTTGGGCAATTTTCCATAACCACTGGGTTATTCCACAAGCATTCTTCTGAAAGCGGTTGAGATATTCAACACACGTGAAAATAGACATGCCACCCTCCTTTGTCAAATGTTCCTGAACTGCATCCAGCACGCAGGCTTACCAAAACAAGGTGCTGTTCAACATGAATAGGAATGGCAAGATTTGGCTTCAGTATCATGGAAATATATTTGTCATTCTGATCCACAATGACGTGGGAAAAAAGTATTGCTGCTAAGGAAAACAGCCATTTTGCTGCAAGGAACTCTGACATTTAAAAAATTCCGTGTGTTTTCAACCATTTTGTGCAGAGCATTTTCCCTCTCTCCCCCCTCGTAATTTCACAACATTTTTTTTTTCCCTGAAATGTGCCCTTTATTTCTAAAGCACTGAGATATATAAATCCAAAACAGTATTTCCAATCACTGGAAAAAGAAAAAAAAAAAACAAAAAAAATCATTTTTTAAAATGAATTGAAAATTACTGTGTTTTGCATCGTATTTGCCACCACAATCCCCCAAGTTGTACAAACGTCTATCAATTGATTTTAGTGATCTGGTTAGTGTACCAAACTATTTATGGATCTTTAAAATAATCAGGTATCGGTTTCTCTTCTGTCTACAAGCTGTCTTTCAGTTAATGCCATTGCATGTTTGAATAACTAATATTAGGAACCTTCAGAATTACAGTCAGTTAATTTTTAATGTATACAACTCTAGACAGAAAGTTATGAATTTAAAAATAAGAAGTATATTTAGAAAATATCCTGATCAGCAGTTTAGTGGAATGTAGAAAAACAAAGCCTCCATTCTGCTTCTGTATGCTTGTGTAGCTGACATCTGGATTCATACATTGGGGGGATCACACAGAACTTGCGACCAAGAAAACTGTCATCATCACTTTTGCAAAGGTGTAAAGTTTTTTTTCTAATCTTTGAAGTACTGAAAGTATCCTGATTTCCAGGTTTATCTCAGCAAAGAATAAATGTCTGAATGTCCCTTTGTATGATGAGCTCCAGTGAAGCACTGCAAATGGCAATGAGGTGACGGCAGTCCCAGAACCGGTGAGACATTTCCTGTAGGGATTTGCAGACCTTTTCTGGGTTACTTACCCACTCAGTCTCTTCATAACTTTTCTCAAAATATGACTCTCACTTCATCTCCTCAGTAGGGCTAAAGTCAAGAAAAGCTCTTGGTAATGTTTATGAAGGTCAGTGCTTTGAATTTTTTCCACGTAATTGTAGATATTATTCTGGGTTTGGGTGAAAAAAATTGGAAATACCTGAAAATCAGACAAAAATTTTTGGAGCTGTACATAACTGAGAGAGAATGAACTTTATCCTGTGCCACAGGCTTTCTTTCTGCTGGAGACTTGTCTTCCAGGTATGGGGATTTTTTTTCTGCAGTTAAACTGGGACAGATGCATAGACAGATAGACACATTTGTACATACAATTGTACGACCATTCTCCTGGTGTCTAATAAAGAGCCACCCGGTCAGATCAGATCAGAGTTAACCAGATAACTCAAGAACTGGCCTTTAAACCTCAAAAGATCACCAGGCAACATTTTTAATGGTAAAAACTATTTCTCCATTACCAGGAGTGGGTGGACCAGTGCTTGAGGAACAGTATCTGAAAGAACACATTTTTGGCATATACAGTTAAAGGGTTGATAGACACAGCGAGACATTTCTGTGACTGGAAACTGTAAACAGAGAAACAAATGCATCCAGTTTAGTTTGAGCTTGTTCATTCGTCATTGCTTCTACCTTTCCTACACGAGCTGTAGAAGTATAAAATCTCTGCATAACCAATTAAAACAGGCCTGTGCTAACAAATCTGTCCCTTTGGGTTACTCTCCAGTAGAGGTTGCTTCTTTATTAAATAGGCACTAAATTACTCCAGGAAAGTAAAGCATATATCTCAGCAAGATGAAAGCATACAAGTCTCAGGAGAGATATTTCTTTAAGATTTCAGTTAGAGCTTCAGAAATTCTGCTCTCTGAGCCACTCGAAGTCATACTTGGCTCTACGCCTGTCGCTTGCTGCGCTCTTCACTGCAGGAAATCCTGACTTTCAGCATCACGGGGATTACACTATTAAAAGGGTTCTTTAGTAACAAATTCAGGAATTATATAACCTGGGATTATATAGCCAAAGACCTGCTAATGAAACTTTTTGATACATTTTTGTCATCCAGGGTAAGAGATGAGTGAGGTTTGCATTGTTTCCGCACAATGTTTTAGTTTGTGCTCTCTGCTCAAGTTTTAGGTAGCACGTGTTCCGAAAGCAAAGGGCCCATATGGCTGAATTTACTGTTCCCAGAAATTGCTATTTTGCCTTTTTCTGACAGTTGTAGTCCACACATTGGGGCCACACAGCTCCCTAATGTTGTGCCATAGAGGAACTGGGGAAAGATATCAGCATAGATACACACAGAAGAGTGCATTTGAAGTTCACCTTTGTTAAGCAACAAGGAGTGGGAGGTCTGTTAAGGCAAGAGATTTTATTAACCTTCACTCCTTGCAGATGAAAGTGCAAATCTGCAGGATTAGCCTCTTTGAGTGGTATTTTGGGACTTGTGTTGTTGGTTCTGCACCTGAAGTATAAGAGGATACAAAAATGGCAGCTATTGGTAGGATAATATTCAGGATTTCTAGCTTTCTTCTGAGGAACAGAAAGTTATTTTAGGACTGCTTCCTTCCAAAGTACAGATCATGTATGTAGAAAATGGACCATTCACTTTTGTTGAACATATAATCTCAAAAATTTATGCCTACATGAAGCAAGCAGAGGCTTATAGTTAGGGATGCACTTTATTCCAGTTTGAGGAAATAATTCTTTCATTTGCTGTTTTTACAGTAGTAGAGATGTCCAACATTGCTGAACTTCAGTGAATTACATCAGGGATTTTGTAAACTGTAGCCTCTGTCAAATGAGAACCTTAGTACATGTTGTACCACCCAATGTTTGCTCCAACGGTTGATGAAGTATTTCAGATGAGTCTCCAGTGAAACTAACACCCTTTTGTTCAGAAAGTCATCAGAACCAGGGAGCTGATGATCTTTATCAGCAATTTATTTGTGTTTGTTTTGATACGCTGTCGGAGAGGGGAAAAAGAGACAGGAAGAATGAAACAACAACCAGAAAAGTGTAGGGCTGTTTGGCAGCGGCTCTAAAGCAAAGCCTGAAGTGTATTTATGGTTATAATTTTGCACAGATCACTTGGTGCTCTAACACCATGCTGCTGATCACAACATAAATCACACTTTAATTTTAACCTTTGCAATTCATCAATAGTTTCAATATCAAATATAATTCAGCACTGACACTATTGGTTTACAGGTAAGTGGAATAAGAATGGAGGAGACTTAGTAATGGATTAGTTGGCCTGTCAACAGAGGCAGGAAGATTCATGTTGTCTTCTCTATGTTTCTATCACATGCACAAAGCTATAAATAATGGCAACAGCTAATCAGACACAAGAAAGATATATGCTGTCATTGAAAATCAGTTTTTTGTACCATCTAAGTTTTAAAAATTTAGCCAATAAAAATGAATCCATTTAATAAAAGAGCATTTTGCTGCTTGTTTTGCATAGCCATATATATTTAAAAGATTTACTTTTAAACATACAAAATTATTTTCTTTGGTTGTGTTATAATAGTTCTGTTTCTGAATAAGTGTTTATGGAACTCAGGAGAATTAACACTGTTCTTAGGAAAATAATATCTTGTTTGACCAAACATTTTTTTTTCTTTGAACATGGTGAGACCGGAATTTGGCTTATATTCCTGCTAAATTCAAAAATACAAGATTTGTTTGCTGTGAGGTTTCTTAGTCTAAACTTATTCACGCTGATATTGTAATTCTGAAAAATGTCTAACCTCTAAGACTTTCAAGTTTACAACAGCCCCCTGAACTCTGTCCACCATTCTGAATCCAGCAATTCAACGGGATGAACAGGCAACTAAATCTGCATTGTGGTGGTCATGGTGGCAGAGGTGGTGGTGCTGATGGAACAGGGACCTGCAGAGGCTGGTGAATCTCTGTCTTTGCAGATATGAAAAATGTTTTTGGATGTGGCCATGAGTAATCTCATTTAACTTCAAAGTCAGCCCTGCTTCAAGTGAGGGAGTGTATCAGATGGCCTGCAGAGGTCCCTTCCTACCTAAATTATTCTATGACTAAGTCATGACCTGTATCTCTCGGTAAGTTGCTTTATATTATCTCCTACTTCTTTTTCCTCTCCTTTCATCCTAAACCTGTTTTTTTGGATCACATCCAACAGAAGTGCAAATGCCCTTGAAGGCTCTACTTGGGATGAAAAGCCCTAAATACTCAAGAGTTTTATTCTTCCTTGTCCTATTCATTCTCTTGACTGAATTATTTCCATCATACTAAATCTCTATATGGAGCTACTAATTCAATGTCGATAATAATGTGAATCTCCCTTGTGCTAAACTTTATACCTAGAATATTGACACATGCATTCTATTAAGTTTATGGTTTGTCGGTATGCTGGAATTAAAAACACAGCAACAAATCATACTGCGTTGACATGTCTGTGAGGAAGCCTTCTTCCTTCTTCTTCCTCATCCCAGTTGTTATAGGGATTCCTGACTAAATGTTAAAACTGTTTAGTAGCCCACTGACACGCATCCTTCAAAACAGCTTAAGATCTTTAAGAAAAATGGTTGGAAAGCTGACAGTGCTGGGCATGGGATACTTGTCTGCGCTTGTGAGATTACAGAGCGTTAACACTATGAAATGCACGGCAAGTTAGAATTTTCCTCTTATCTATGTTGTGTAAACACTCAAAAGGTTTTTCTGTTTTACATGGTTCATATAGATTGTGTGTTACCTCCAGGGAAATACTGAGAGAAGTTTTTACTGTATAGGGGTGTCCTAGTATATGTGAGAAGTCTGAAGGGAGGAGTGGTGGTACTGGCTTTGGTTTTGTTCACCATACTTCAACATATATTTAATTGACGGACTAGGACTGCTCTATAAAATGTTAACACTGTCTTTTAGACAAATCAGTTCCCTTAAAATGCTGAAATGTGTATGCAGCACGTTACAACAGTAAGGTTATATATTAACTGAAGAAAGTGAAAGGACCCCTCTGAAGATTTCTTACTCTTGTAGGAGGATGTCACATGCAATTTAGTATATTTCATGAATTTTCATTTAGCCAAAATGCTGCTATACTGCTCCTTCCTTCCTGCCTTCCTGCCTTTCTGCCTTCCTTCATGCCTTCCTTCTTTTCCTCCCTCCGTCCCTTCCTGAAATCCCATACAAAATAAAGTAAAATTAATCCAGGCCTTGATCTCCATAAACATTACAAAAAAAGTCAAGTAAATTTGGAGTCTCATAAGGAAGGATTATACATAATGTTTTGGAGTCTGAGCTTAGAGTAGTAAAAAGAATATGGTATCGACATGGCCTTTGCATACTTCACAATTCATTGGCTTGTGTCACAGCATGGAATTAAACTTGGATGTTTGCCATCTTTTCTCCTAAAGAAAGAGGAGTGCAGTGCGATATCTCTGGTGAAAAGCAACACATAATTTTGAAGGCAAAGCATATTTCATAGAGTATCATTGACTGCTATTACAATATTAGGATAATAATGTGGAGCAAAAAGAACTAAAAGTGTTCTTTTAATTTCAGTTGAAATTATCTGCTATTAAATATTCCATCTTCATTCAGGGATTTAAATGTAAAAGTATAAAATGTGCAGCAATGATGATGGAATGATAATCCAACCACAATTTTTTCCCTGTACAGAAGGTACCCTACAGATTCTGCTGACATCTGTAGGAGAGGTGAAATAACAGGTACAGATCAGAGTCTTTGTGAAGAAATGGTGATAAGACAGAGTGCTTGGACATGTAGAGGCTACTGCTTCCTTGTTTTTACAGCAGACAAATGTAACTGAAATGGACTTCCAGAAACGATATAAGCTGTGATTTTTAAATTCCAGTCCTTTCTGAGTAAATTACTGCTTATGATAGGCTTCATTACTTTCTCAAAGCCTGGCCATAATCAGAAGTAGGTAAAGAAGGAGTGCTTTTTATCATTCCTTTGGAGAAACACTGCATACTCACCTTACAAAACAGTAATTGTACATCACTTTTCTCTGACATGTTAAAGGAAAAAGAAAAGGCATTAGAGAGTAAGGTAAAGAGACTAATCTTGTTGAAACATTACATTCAAGATAATAGCTTATGTTAGAGGAAGACCATACTTTATGCTCAAGAAAACCGTTTAGTCTGTGGCTGGTATATGATAGTTGGACCGTGGAAATTTGAGTTCAGAATCTCCTACAGCACTTTGTGTAGGAGGTTTAGGCTGTAGATAATCAAGGACAGTCTTGGCCATATTCCCTAGTTAGGTGCCACAGTGCCTAACATGATAGATCTTGGGAAGGACCTACTGGTAAAATACAAATAGTAATAGATCTCAGTACCAGAACTTTTAATATACAGTATTCTCTTATGTAAAAAGAGATCAAAAATATCCCCAGAACATGTCATGAATATTCATGGACTGGTATAGGTAACTGCAGTGCAAGAAGTCTGCAGAGCTGGGACAGCTGTCAGTTATATTGTAAGGTGTTTTGGGTTTTTTTTTAAATCTTCACTAAAGGAGGGAAAAATNGTTTAGTTGGAAACAGTTTAGACGGCAATTTCAGGCTCTCAGCTCTAAAGCAGAGGTGTAGATCTTGTCAAGGCATTGAAAAGAAGCAGGTGGAAGTTGCTGAATGTACAAGAAAAGGATCGTTTGTATTTGTGTTGCCTCCATTCTGTTATTTCTCTTTGACTTGCAATTTTAGTTTTTTAATTGCTTCTCTTTGTTCTTTGAATCACCACTGTTAACTTGAACTGTAATATTTTTGCTCCATCTTCAGATCAGCTCTTAAGAGCAGAGCATTAATTTTTCCTTTCCTACCCACAAGCCGTTCTTTCACCATTTACTGGTCCTGTCATAGTGCATGTCTCTTCACTGGCCCCATGCTAAAGAAGTGCCATTACATCTGAACAATGACAGCAGATATTAGCCTATAATAAGGAAAGTACTGATAGCTGTCATTATTTTTTAGCTTTTTTTTT
>VZTO01018577.1:585-18518 GCA_013400615.1 Syrrhaptes paradoxus | reverse complement strand
AAAAAAAAAAAAATCCTCTTTTCTACTCTATTTGCTTTCCCCCCCTCTAGAAAGTTACATTCTTTGACTGTCCACACTCCTTCTACTTACATGAGAAGAAACATTCTGCCACTTTGTGGAAGATCTCAAGATGACTAAAAAGAATCAAGATACTTTTAAACAGCAGCATAAAAGAAAAAGGTAACTGTGTACATCAGGATAATTAAAATAGAAATACTGTGATGTAATTTTAAGTTCTGAAAATTAGTAGCTGACAATAATTGGTACGTTTAAATAAGCTTCTCTCTTAAAGCACCTGAATAACTGAAGATTTCACATTTTGGGTCATAGCAAAGAGAGTAGATTCCTAGCCACTCACTCGTAACTGTCATGCAGCGGGTGTTTAGGGAAGTGTCCCTTAACTCATGAGCATGAATTTCTTTGTAGAAGTGACAAGTAGTAATGGTCATATATAACAAATGGTAAAAATCCTTACTCTGATAGAACCAACCTACTTCCTGAATTTTGTTCTTTGATAACAGAGAATCCTTCTCTGAGTAACTTATGGAAGAGCTTGACTGGCTGAACTTTGTGAACATGGATCTACTGTATGTCTTAAAATCATGGCTTTTAACATTTAATAACTTCCAGAAGATTTAACCAAAATTTATTGAATTTTGCCCTTCTAGGTGAAAAAGCACATCAGTGTGAGGAATGTGGAAAGTGTTTTGGCCGTAGAGATCACCTTACTGTTCATTATAAAAGTGTTCATCTAGGAGAAAAAGTTTGGCAGAAGTAAGTGAGGGTTTTTTATAACTGCATAAATGCTTCCGTATTGCAACTGATTTTGTTAGACTTGCACGTTCATGCGCAACTCTAGTAGTCTGTGTGTTTGTCATGCCCTTTAGCTTAGTCTTGATAGAGACTATCATTATGGTTTGAAGCAGATTTGTAGCATAATTTGTTTTCTTTGTAGCGTAATTAAGTAAATAAACATTAAAAAGGAACAAATTTTAATTTGTCAATTAGCTGTCTCAGTGTTGTTCTAAGTTGATAGTTTGCTGGAATATTGTCATTGCAGACTAGTTAAGACTGAATTATTCGACATAATTTAAGCACTGTGAGAACTATCCCCTGTTTAAGGTATTTAGAAGCTAGTATCAGATTAGTGGCCCTGAAAGTAGGTAAAAACTCTGAAACCTGAGTTATGTCTATACATTGAAAATGCAATAGAGTTTTTAAATTTTTGGCCTCCAAAAATAAGCCTTTCAGAGCCTGTCAGATAAACTGAGAATTAGTTGTTTTCCAAATTGTGTTTTAACTGCTTGTACTCATTAGCATTACGTAGAAGCTGTTATAGATGTGTCTGTGTTGAAAGTATTGTACATTAGCTACTTATTCTGTCTTTTCTTGACGGTAGCCTAAACCATTCCTAGTACTTTACAGTGTAATTCTGCCAAAGTGAGTGCCTCTTGTGGATGTTGGGCAAAACCTGTTACTTCAGAATGTTTTGGGGGTCAGACAAGTAGTTTTAGTAGCTTTTGCTCTTCTAATACCAAGTGCCAATATCAGCAGAGAATATTAAGTAGAATCTTAATTGATCTTATTGGTATGCAGGTTCTGGGAAATGTGAACACAAGTGAGGAAACTTTGATATTCAAATATTTTGCAGTTAAAGATTTCAGAAAGGACTGTGCACATAGCTTTATTGTGAGTTGTTTTTTTTTAAAAAAAATCTAACATGAAATGTCTTGTCTTCTTTAAAGATATAAAGCAACATNTGTAAGAAGGTTTTTAAAGGGAAATCAAGTTTGGAAATGCATTTTAGGACACATTCAGGTAAAAATAAAATAAACCCCAACAAAACCACAAAACGTGTAGGGATGTATTTTTATGCATCAACACTATTGGAATTATTTAATTCATTATGGTGGCTGAGCATTCAGGGCAAGAGTAGAAGGAAGCAGCGAGACTTTATTCTTTCTCATATGTTGGTCATTCCTGAATGCTACCTTCTGAATGTATCAGTTGAAATATTGATAACGCTCGACACAGGTTTGTGGTATGCTCTCTACTTTACTAGTATGTGTTGTTTCCAAGTTTACCCAGACCTTGTAACCATTTTTGTGAGAATACTAGTGGTATTCTAAACAACGATTTGAAATCCCTTTGGAAAGGTTTATGTCCTTATATGTTTGATTTTGTTTTTCCTGCCTTATGTTTAGGGAAATCATTGTCCTTTCAAAATATAGAAGTACAAATTGAGTTCATTTAATACCAGTATCGGAACAGTTGAAAGACTGTTCTTTTTTTTGTTTGGTTTATATTCTAATTGTGTGTACTTGACAGGAATCCCAAGGATTGACAGAATTGCATGTAAGAAGAGTGTGCTTTTATACCTTCTAAACAAACTTCCAATGGCTCCCTTGATTCCAAAATTGATGCTGAACATATACTCTTTGTTTTCAGTAAAACTGTTTTGTACTAGGTCTCTATGCCATGTCTTTGTATATTTATGTGTGACACGGTGTTACTCAGAATAACTAATTCTTACTTCTGTCTTTACAGGTGAAAAACCCTACAAATGTCAAATCTGTAATCAGTCTTTTAGAATTAAGAAGACATTAACAAAACACATGGTTATTCATTCAGATGCTCGACCTTTTAATTGCCAACACTGCAATGCAACATTTAAACGAAAAGACAAGCTGAAATATCATATTGATCATGTTCATGGATCAAAGGCTGCAGAAGAGGCCTTGACATCTTCTTCAGAGGAAAAGCTAGTCTCCTTACCAGTGCAGTACCCCTCTGATGACAAAGTTTACCAAAATGAGACTAAACAGTACGTGGAACAGTCCAAAGCATATCAATCAGAAGCCAAAACTTTGCTACAGAATGTATCTACAGAAGTATGTGTGCCTGTGACTCTGGTACCAGTTCAGATGTCTGATCCGCAGGCTGATCTGGTACAGCATACTACTCAGTCGCATGGCATGCTTCCTCCGCAACCTGAGCAGACAGATTACCAACGAGCAACAGATCTATCATTTCTAGAGAAATACACTCTTACTTCTTCTGCATAGTTTTGGAAAAACAGGTTTGTTTACATGGTATTTGAACATTTAGGCACATTTTGATGCATACTGAAAGAGTGTTTCTTGTGATTTTAAGAGGTTTTTAAAATCTTATAAAGGTCTTTTAAAAATTATGCTCTGAAATGTCTTTTAAGGATAGTGACTGAAAAACATACTTACATATCTGGCTATTAATTAAAAAAAAAGTTTGCCTTTCTGCATCTCACTTTGAATTAATGTTTTCAGTGTAACAGAAAGCATTCTGGAAGAATAATGACTATGTCAAATTTATTAGAGGTTGTAAGGGCAGGCAGGGACATAAACCACAAACTTTGAATTGTGTTTTGTGTAGAAATGAATATATAATTTTACTTGAACCCTCTGGCATTTTTGGAGGGTTTTAAAGTCTGGTGGACTCTGGAGCCTAGCCAGTGGATGTAGGAACAGGATTCTTCTGAAAAATGATTCAGATATTTTATGAAGACACTAAACAGGGTGTTTGGTGATCCCTGTGAGAATAATTAGACTGCCTAAATTTGGCCTCTTAATTCTTCCCTGATCTCTAATTGAATTATGTGGAAAGATATAGAAAATGCTATTGTCTAATTTTCTACAGTTTCTATATTATTTCTGTATAATTCAAATATGCATTTTTTCATGCTTTTTTCAATCATGTTTGTGTTTGAACGTGTGCCCTACACACTCACTTTGAAAGAAATGGGAGTATTTGCAAGGTCATTTTAGTCTCTGAATATTCATAAAGGAATGGCATGGTTTATCCGTGTCAGGGTCCCACGNACACATGGTTATTCATTCAGATGCTCGACCTTTTAATTGCCAACACTGCAATGCAACATTTAAACGAAAAGACAAGCTGAAATATCATATTGATCATGTTCATGGATCAAAGGCTGCAGAAGAGGCCTTGACATCTTCTTCAGAGGAAAAGCTAGTCTCCTTACCAGTGCAGTACCCCTCTGATGACAAAGTTTACCAAAATGAGACTAAACAGTACGTGGAACAGTCCAAAGCATATCAATCAGAAGCCAAAACTTTGCTACAGAATGTATCTACAGAAGTATGTGTGCCTGTGACTCTGGTACCAGTTCAGATGTCTGATCCGCAGGCTGATCTGGTACAGCATACTACTCAGTCGCATGGCATGCTTCCTCCGCAACCTGAGCAGACAGATTACCAACGAGCAACAGATCTATCATTTCTAGAGAAATACACTCTTACTCCACAACCTGCAAATATTGTTCATCCTGTAAGGCCTGAGCAAATGTTGGATCCTAGAGACCAGTCGTATCTTGGAACTTTACTGGGGCTAGATACAGCTCCTACTGTACAGAATATTTCGAACAATGAACATCCATGATCAGACCATAACATTCCACCTAATTTACTAAGCTATTGGCCAACAGAAGGCTGATATGGCAATTAAGATTTATATTTTGTATTTTATTTGGACTCACGAGTCTTCTGCATAGTTTTGGAAAAACAGGTTTGTTTACATGGTATTTGAACATTTAGGCACATTTTGATGCATACTGAAAGAGTGTTTCTTGTGATTTTAAGAGGTTTTTAAAATCTTATAAAGGTCTTTTAAAAATTATGCTCTGAAATGTCTTTTAAGGATAGTGACTGAAAAACATACTTACATATCTGGCTATTAATTAAAAAAAAAGTTTGCCTTTCTGCATCTCACTTTGAATTAATGTTTTCAGTGTAACAGAAAGCATTCTGGAAGAATAATGACTATGTCCAATTTATTAGAGGTTGTAAGGGCAGGCAGGGACATAAACCACAAACTTTGAATTGTGTTTTGTGTAGAAATGAATATATAATTTTACTTGAACCCTCTGGCATTTTTGGAGGGTTTTAAAGTCTGGTGGACTCTGGAGCCTAGCCAGTGGATGTAGGAACAGGATTCTTCTGAAAAATGATTCAGATATTTTATGAAGACACTAAACAGGGTGTTTGGTGATCCCTGTGAGAATAATTAGACTGCCTAAATTTGGCCTCTTAATTCTTCCCTGATCTCTAAGTGAATTATGTGGAAAGATATAGAAAATGCTATTGTCTAATTTTCTACAGTTTCTATATTATTTCTGTATAATTCAAATATGCATTTTTTCATGCTTTTTTCAATCATGTTTGTGTTTGAACGTGTGCCCTACACACTCACTTTGAAAGAAATGGGAGTATTTGCAAGGTCATTTTAGTCTCTGAATATTCATAAAGGAATGGCATGGTTTATCCGTGTCAGGGTCCCACATTAGCAGACCCTGCCCATTTTCAGGTTATCTGTGGTAGGGAAGAATTTTAAAGGCAATTATTTCCAGAACAGTACTCAACTTCTATTTTAAAAAATAAATAATCAGTAATTATCTCTTGTGAGTTGCTAATGAAATTGGTTTGTTTCTCACTTTCTTGTGCTGTGTTTATAAAATGAAGTCAAACTCTTGAGAGTATTTTATCTCTTTAATTATTTTTAGCTTTTTCTGTACTAGACATAAGGGATTTTCCAAAAAGAACCGTTTTGAACTACAAGTCTAGTGTACCATGAAATCTAGTATAATTTAACCTCATCAAGCTTTTTATTTTAAGCCTACTTTAATTATTCTGTTTGTTTGGTGAATATTATGCCAAAGAAAGTATCTGAATTAATTTTATAATTTCATTATTCCTCACAAGAATTATGTATTAAGGTAAAATTTTCCTCTAGTTTTCCCTGTTCTTAAATTATTATCTTAAAGAAACTTTAAAATGGGAAACTGGAGATATTGTAACTGTATTATTGTAACTGTTAAATTTATCCAATGACCCGAGCACAAGTGATTTGTGGTGAAAAGCTCTTTTATCGTCTCAGTTGTATAAACTCGAAGTGGCACGGATCATTTTAAATGCGATTCCAATACTTAGGTGTCAGATTCTGTTAATCCCTATCTACTTCAGTATGAGCAGTTTGCAGGAGAGGGGCCAGAGCTGCCTGAATGTTCATGTTTTGAAGGTTGTACCCTACTGGATTCTTAACCTAAACACACCAAAGATTTCTGTTAGCTGTTAAATAGTGGCAGAGTTATAGAATTTTAAGTTTTATCGATATTTAAATAGGACTTAGCCAAAGAAGCACAATAGGAGTCCTAAACTGTAAAAGTTCAGTTTCTAAAACAGAACTACATATGTTTAACTGTTTTATGTTTGTATCTCTAAAGTAAAATTTAGAGCTGTGCTCTGGGAATGTTCAGACTGACATTCTGTCAATTTATCTGGTAAGAAGCTGAATACTAGCAAATATACAGCAATAATAAGGCCATTGAATGCCACCTTCTGAAAGGACACTATCAAGTACTGCCCTTCTTGCTTTCCAACTCCACCTTCATCTCTTTTCAAAATAAAACTTGATCATCTTTACACTCCGTGGCTTGAAAACTGCTGGTTTATGTGTAGTTTTCAAGTTGAAATGTATGTATCGTATTCATATTGCTGCATGTGAACATTAAAAGTAAGTCGACATCAGTGGTGTCAGTGCAGTTCTCAGACTTTCTTGTTTTTTCTGTCCTGCAGTATAAAAAATTGTTGTAGGATTTTGACAAAACAGTGGCTTAAAAATAGTTGGTAACTTTTTTTCTTTTAAAATCCAGTCTGTTCAGAAGGCACTCAAGTGAAATACTAAAATGGAATTTGGAGCATATTTACTTGATAATGTCCTTTTTAAAATTCTTTCATGATTGTGCCTTTTCTATATATATATATCCTGAATAATAGCTTTCTCTCTAGTTCAGTTGATTATTCAATAAACATTAAGGTCAATATCTTCCAAAGGGCTTCATGTTTCTGGGTGCCCAACAAGATAGCGCTGGTTTCAGAAATACGAGTGCTATCTTTGCAGTTTGGGTGACCAGAACTACTAAGCATTCCTGGAAAAAAATGACCTACTAGTTGTTTGGCATTATTTTATTTGCAGATAACCCTACTAGCTAGTGTTTCTACCTGCTGGTCAGGCTGGATCATTGCCAGTTGACAGTGACAGAAAATAGGAAGGCATATATGCTAGTTATATTGTTTTGTTTTTTAATATCACAAGCTATAATTCTTATGTCTTTACATCTATTTAAAATTCATATATGAGCAAGGTTTTTTTTGTAAATTTTTGTGGACTGGTACTTCTTTTGGTAGGTGGAAGTAGCTGATCTCTGCTTGATGGGGAACAATTCCTCTTAAGCGAACTGGAGTTGAAGGACAGAGATCTGCATCTCACCGCTGCATGGGTTGAAACTCTTTAGGTGTCTGTTGCCTCCATTTTAATGTGTATGTACTCGTACCCGAGTGCATGTCTGATCTGGAGGGTGATTTACAGCAAAGGCTATGTTTTATCTGGCATTGACTCAGTTGACCATTTATTGCCAAAGAAGGAAGAAGCAGGTCTCTTAAAAATATCTCTAAAGATGGTCAGTGGCACATTGCGAGAAGTTGGTCTTTTCTGCATGCTGACCTTTGGGGAGAAGAACGGAGTCCTCGTTGGTACTCTATAAACTACTGCATGGTTCTGAGAACTTGCTGCACTCGTTCTGTTTAAACGTTGAATTCTGTATTTTTTTGCTGAACAAATTTCTAGTTGTTGACTGGGTTACTGCCTTTAATTCTGTAAGTGGGTTTTATGTTCAGTGTATTTATTTATGTTGGATTTTCCTCTTTGAGCACTGACACTTTTCCTACAGAGATATGGCTCATGGGTTCTTTTTATGCTGAACATCGGTAATTGTCGTGGTGATGATATATATCTTCTGTAAGGCTGTGGTTTCCTTAAAAATATAGCGCTACTTTAGTCCGGATTGTAATTCAGGTGGTTATTTTCAAAGATGGGTCGTGCCAGAACACAGTAACAAAAGATTCATGGGCTATCAGACAGCTAAGCTTATTTCCCTAGTAACAAACGTTAAAGAGCATCCAGAACTCCGAAGAATGCTTCAAAGTCATCGCCTCGTAGCGTGCTTGATGGCACGTGAAGTGAGTTATGGAGTGCTAAGGAATAGATGACCCTCAAGTTTTTAAATTAGCATCATTTCTGTGTAGAAGTTCAGGAATGTAGAATTATGAATGAATTCAGAGAAGGCTGGTGTAGATGAATAGTTTGGGGTTTTTTTCCCTGAAGACAATAAAAAAGATGCAAAATTTTTCTTCATGGAGCATACATGCATAACTGATCCAGATTGCAGGTTCTCCATATGACTGAAGCTTAAGGGAAATAAAGTGCATTTATCGGTAGGTCCTTGTGGCGACGGTCGCATGGGATCTTTTCCCACAATATCATCGTGCAGGGATTGGGTTGTTCATCGTGCATTGAAGAATGACACTGGCAGAGGATCACGCAGGACCGTCACTTTGCTTAAGCCCATAAGGATCTTTTTCATGGTTCATAAGAAATATTTTGGTTTTAAAGGATTCGGTGAACTAAAAGTAACAATGGCAAAAATTTTTAATCCCTCATAACCATTTTGATCATGTTTAAATGTTGGTCCTTTTATATGAGAAAAGAAGGTGAAATAAACTCCGTATTTTGTCACTGGTATACGAGACAGTGTGTTTTACATGTGATCTGTAAAGGTTGATATTTTAGATGGACGTTTTTAAGTAAGTTGTGTTTTTAGGGGAATTTCTTTGCTGTAAGGAGAAGGTAGGAAGTGTACTGTAAGTGTAGAAGTACTCAGTCCTATGTGTAATTTTGTTTGTTATGGAAAAGTAAAGTTCTTTTGTCTTAACATGGTTTGCTTCGCAGGTTTTCTTGCAGGGGTGCTTGTGCTAAGTTTTGATTTCTGCCCTTTTTTTTTTTTGTGTGTGTGTCTTTCAGTTTTAAAGCTCATAGGAGATAAACAGATGAAGCATTTTTTTTCCATCAAAATGTGTCTCATTCTACTTTTTATTTTAAAATATTTTGTAAATTAAATTTATTTAGAAAAATACTTGGCTTTGCTGGACTTTTTTTTTTAATAGGGGAAGAGCTTTTTAACATGGAGGTCTGCTAAATCCCTTTGTTTGGGTTTTTTGGGGTTTTTTTTTTCCCTTTTGAAGCATCCTCCAGTCTATCCCCTGCTAAGCGGAGCCCCTCTCCCGTTACCAGCTCCCTCCAGGGAGCCTCACGCGCCAGGCCCTGCTCCCTCCCTCCCGCCGCCGCACGGTGGCGCCTGTGCGCTGCCCCCGCGGGGCTGTGCTGTTTAAATAAAACGCCCAGCGCTAATTGGCGGAGGAGCGAGGGGGCGGGGCGGGGCAGGGCAGGCCCGCGCGGGGATTGGCGGGAGCGCCGCGTTTGAACGGGCGGGCGGGGGTGCGGCGGTTGGTGCGGCGGCAGAGCGCTGGCTGAGGGGAGAGCTGGAGCCCGGCCCGCTGCGGGGTTCTGCCCCGGAGCGGCAATGTGGGAGCTCAGCCCTGCCGCCAGACCTAGGCGGCGGCGCTGGGCCCTGCGGGGCAGCGAGGACGAGGCGGAAGAAGCTCCGGCCGTGCTGGTTCTGAGCCACTTCTCCAGGCCGCCGTTCCTTAGCTTCGGCAACCTGCGCGTCGGCGCCTCCCGCACGCGCCTCCTGGCCATCGACAACCCCAACGCGGAGGACGCCGTGGTGGTCGTCGACCGCTTCCCGGCTTCTACCACAGGCTTCAGCCTCGAGCAGCGCCGCTTCTCTGTGCAGGTACCGGGCGGGAGCGGTGGGGGTGCGGGGCGGTTCCAAGGGCGGGGGGCGCAGAGGGAGCCGCGGGCTGTTGGGCGGCAGAGGCGGCCCCTCCGCCGGCCTGGGCAGCGTTCCCGCTGCGCCAGCGTAGCCCTCCCGGAGGAGGGGAAATAAATCATTAATTGTTCCCGGGGAATGTGGTTTTAAAGGCAGAGACAGAAGAATAAGAGGTGTTTTTTTAAAAAAGTGACCTCTCAAAAATCTGGAGGCCATCTGTTGAGGAAAAAGGCTGAGGGGACTAATTGACGGTTCTGAGTGTTAGTTATTAATACAATGGAGAGCAAAGCAGGCTTAGTCTGGGAATAAACCCGTACGGTTCCCCCGGAAATATAAACGACGGTTAATCCAGTCAGTGCCGGTTTTTAAAAGGACAGTTTAGACAAACGTGTGTCTGTGGTCATCTAGGCTGTCCGGAGTTTTTGTGAGGGAGGAGGAAACTCTGGAGAAATCTTCCAACAATGTGCTTCTAAAACCGGGCTGGACTCTGCTGTGGAGTATTTGAATAGCAGCTTCCCGTAGCAATTGGGGAATAAGGATAGTTGTTGCTGTAGAAGCGCAGAGTGAAGGGGTCGGTGTGTTTTCATTCACGGCATCTGCCCGAGGAGGTGGAGCTCCTAATTCAGCTGCTCCAGAGAGGGCTCGTTTTCACCCTCTGTTTTCGTTCTGTCTGACCTATAACCAGCCTTCTGTCTGTTGGCGTTGATATCAGCACAGCACCAAAGTGATGCTGTGGGGGGCATTGTGCATGAAGAACCTTCACATATGTTACCATCTGTGTAAGCTCCACACGTTCCTTGCTCATGTGCAGTGTCTTCGTTTTTATTCAATGAACTGATCTCTGATCTCATCTTTGAAGTCTTCTAACTGAAAAATATTTGACTTGTATTTAGACTCAACTAAGGTCCTAAAAATTAACCCCTGATTATTAGTCCAACTATACTTTCGAAATTACTTTAGAGGACTTAGTTTTTTTCACATATTAACCAAATATGTAATTTATTCCACTTACCTTTACTCAAATATTGTCCTTTCTACTATGTGTTAAATCTGTGTGTTCTTGCTTACTTTCCATTATAGTTTCATTAAGAGGTATATGCCCTTTTAGTAAGTCAACATATTTGATAGAAGTTGCTTAAATTTACATGTCAGAGGGGAAAATTTGATATTTAAGGATTTAGCAATTGTTTATCGTTTCATGTTGTTGAAATATGTTACTTCTGTATACTGCTTCTCATGTGATTTGATTACTTTGTCTTTGATGTTACATAAGTGTACCTAAGTGCTAGATATTGAACATTTCTTTTTCTCCAATAGTCAGGACAAAGAATTTTTGTTTCTGTAACATGGACACCCTTAGAAGAAGGAAAAGTCAGGGAACTGGTAACTTTTGTTATTAATGGCATTGTAAAGCATCAAGCTGTGCTCCTTGGTGCTGCTGAGCAGCCTCTGAAGAAAAAGGTGAGTGTGTGTTTATTATGTGTCTGAATTCTATTACTTTGGCATAGCTGACACATGTTATTTTTATAGTAGAAAATTCAGTGAGGGAGAATTGAAAATTGATAAATTATGCCATCTGTGGGGAATGCCCATTGTCTTCAATTTTTCTCAGCTGGGTTGGAAAGTAGATACTGGTGCATTACAGCTTGGAGAATAAAACTAAAACACCACCAAAAAAGCTGTATTCAAGCCTGGAAATAACTTGTGGTGAATTTTGGGCTAGATGTTCTTTTTATGGTATTTTTAGACTTTGAATGAATAAACTAGTAATGTTCACTTGTACCCATAAAAGTATTTTAGAAAGTCAGCATACTAACTTTTATTTATGATTCTTTTTCAGAAGAGTCTCTGGGATACTATAAAAAAGAAACCCTCTTCAGAAACATCTGCTTCAATAAAGGTTAAAAAAAGTACTTCAAAAGTTAAAAATGTTAATAAAACATTTCAAGTTTCCCAGGAGGTGGAGATACTTAGAAACCCACTTCAGCCATGTGAAAATCAGAACACGATGCAAAATAGTATACCCTCAGGAAATGACTCATTGGTTGGCTCAGAAAATAAATTGCCTATATCTCCTATTGCACCAGTGCTAGAACAACATCACGATACTGCTCACACACCGCTCGCAATGAGAAGATCTACTACATTCTTGGATGTTGCTGCTGCTGTAAATGAGGAGTTATTGCCTGAAATAGAGAGCTGTAACATCAATAAATTTATTAATGAGCACAATGAATTAATATCTGAAAGTGCATACAGTTCTACTGGCTTACCACAACTGCAAATTGCAAACAATGAAGTAATTTTTAATTGTACGCTCTCACCTGATTGCACTCCACAACACTTGGCATCCGTGCCTGTATTAAGTACAAGAAGAATTTTAAGTCCAGATTCTTTTGTAAATGGCAGTTATCAAGGGGATCTAGATATAATAGCGCAGCCTGTTCCGATTCTGTCGCCTGATCAGTTTGTGAAAGACAGCTTGTCAGATAAACAATCAAAGACTCCTAAACTTGAGGCACCTTTAATATCATCTGCTACAGAGACTTATGTTGTAAAGAAAATCCTACCCTCTAAATGGAAAAAAAGTGGAGCTGTAGAGACAAAAACATACGTTTGTATAGAACACAACTTAAATGAAGCCTTTGTGATGGAGAATGTAGAATCACAGGTACTTCATTATGATAAACCCAAAGAAAATCCCTTCAGTTTTCCTTCTACAGAGCAACTTCAGACTCTCAATTCTCAGCGAGAACAGCCAAAAAAGCGTCTAGTTCCTTCTGCCACTGTCATAAAAAATAAGCCTGATGCTACTGAAGAAAAAAGAATGGAAACCCTCCAGCGAAAATCTAAAAAATGCCTTAGTAAAGCAATAATGGAATGTGCCGATGGGGGGCCTGTACGTACAAAAGCAGAAATATCTAAACGCCTTCCAGTTATAGGTCCTGTTTCAGCTGAAAATAAGTGTCACCATGACAAAGTGAATGCATCTCCTACTGAATCAACTTCTCTGTGTCGTAAGAGGAAAAGTGAAATGTGTATAGAAAATAGTAGAGCTACAGCTGCAGCACATGTGGAAGAAGTGGAAAGAAAAAGAACTCTTACATCTAGCATGGAGAGTAAAACATATGCTCCTGTGAGACCATCAGCCTTCAAACCCCCAAACCGAGAGAGAGCAGGGCAGAGAAAGAAAGCTGGTGAGCAGTATTTCCTTCATTTACCACTTTCTGAAAGATGCCTTTGATTATGAAATTTGTATAGCAAACTGAACTGTCTAGCGGCAGTCAGGAATATTTCACATCTGAAATGTGGGCCTTTGCAATTTCTTAGACATTATCTGCATTTAAAAAACTGGAATACTAGATCAGAGATTGATTATGTAATTGGCTTCAAATTTGATTGATTGTGTAATTGGCTTCAGATTTAGTTTATTCTTTTGTAAATCTTATCAATGACAGTAACAGGAAGAGTATTTGAGCATTCTTGATCAGAGCCCTTGTTATGTAATTCAAATTTACTAGAAACTTCCTGCATGAGATTTCTGTTATATGTACACATGCCACTGTGAATATTTGACTCCATTGCTGTCGTCAGCCTTGCCTAGATCTTTCTGCCTTTATAGTGCCAGTGCTTTGTTGCTTGAAGATCAGAAGTAGTTGACTTCACATATTTCAGTGTATTTTCAGTTTTCTAAATTTTCCATTCCCAAATATGCCCTGGAATATAAAAAGCCTGAGGGTCTGTGTGTGAGCCGACACAGGCAAGGCACAGGAACAACCACAAACCATGGATAAAATGCAAAGAGTATATTTATTTGTGTTACCTCACAAGCTGAGGGATCTCCCGGTCTTCTGTTAGTTTCCCACAGTCTGTAACTGAAAGGGGCATTTAATTGGCAGAATCTTCATGCAGTCCCTGCAATTTAACTAGCAGGAAAAATTCATCATGGCTTTCAGATGCCGTTCTCTTTAGTTCAAATGTTCCATTCTGTGATCTAGATTTGATTTAGGTCTTTCAGTTAATGCACTTTGATTTCACGCTTTTTAAGATAGCCTACGTAAAAACATCATGCACCAAGAGCACTAGTGTGCAGCAGGAAAAGCTGTGTTACCTAGCAGGTTATTTCTATTCATCCACTAGGGTAAGGATAGATGGCCTGGACAAGGAAGTATTCTGTGAGCCCAGAATGACTTTGTCTCTTAATCCTAGTTCTGAAACACAAAAATGTTGACAGCTTTGAGTTATGTTCTTCTTGACAATTTTTCTTGAGAAGTATAACCTGTTATTCTTTTGATTGCACAAGCGTTAACTATTTTTCCCTTTTCATTGTAGTCCAAGTAGTTTGCTTAACTTTTTCCATCAGCAGGAGATTATTGTATCTTGTATGGGTTCATGGGGAATTACTCTAGTTCCATGTTCAGTGATACGAACCTTAATACATTAACCTTCACTGACATATTTGTTGTTGATACTTGTGTGTTAATGCTTGTAGGTGTTTCACTTCAGAAAGCATCTAAAACTACCAACAGAATTAGTAAACCTGTCCCTGGATTGGCCCAGTCTCACCTGACGTTTGTGAAACCACTGAAAACAGGTAGGCAGACTTCTGGTATTTAGTGAAATAGCATACACGGAGGTGTCACAATAGCTAGGGACTGGTAAGACCTAACTAGCTAGAGTTGAGATGAAATAGAAGGTTGTACTTATAATGAATCAATTTCTATCAGGAAAATATATGTAGCCTTTTCTGACCGTGCATAAGAAAATTGGTTGCAACATATGGGCAGCTGAAGGTAGGCATTACTTCCCCCCAGGTCTGCCTGTAAGTGTAAAAGCGATGTTACAGATATGTTCCCGGTTATCAGCGAAATGCCTCTTCCATGTATTACATTTATATATAACAACAGAATGCCTAAGAAGAGAAAGCTTCTTACCAAAAAGATGCTAATTTTGTAGAGCTAATACTAAGTAGATCTAATCAGAAAAATGCATCTATAAAATGGTTATTCCTGGATGTGCTCCAACTGAACCTGGTTTTGCCACAAGATGTGCATTGCAAGTGGCCTGAGTTCTAGAAATCTTATTTTTATTCTAGTGCTTTAATAACTTAATCCATGTTTTGTGGCTGAAAATTATATAATGGTGGCTGATCTGCAAGTCACTGAAGGTTGTAACAATCTGCTTTTTTCTGCTGAATTGCTAAATGGGGTGTCAAATGTTAATCCTTTTCACCATGAAATGCATATTGGTTATCAAGCATTTCAAGAAATGCAGAGACTTTTTGTTTTTTTAAGTCATCCCTAGGCACCCAATGCCTTTTGCTGCTAAAAACATGTTTTATGATGAACGTTGGAAGGAGAAGCAGCAACGAGGTTTCACCTGGTGGTTAAATTTTGTACTTACCCCTGATGACTTCAGTGTAAAAACAAGCACATCACAAAGTAAGTGTACAAGAAGTTTCAGTGTGTTTTTAATGTTCTTAAACATTCTATAATGTACTTTACTAATATTAATGGATAGTAGAACTAGCTTAACAGTAGTCCCGATTTGTCACTTGAGTTTGTGTAACATTAAGGTCTTGGGTAAGAGTAGATTTTAGGTTTTTAATTTCTATGTATCACACATGTTTCCCTCTTTAGCCTTCGACTTAATACTGTGATAATCATAAACCAAATATTTGCTAATGTATTTCAGTGGAGGTGATGCTAGAAAATATGGAAAAGCAGTTCTTACATTGGAGACAGTGCTGTCCATCCCAGCAGAACTGTATAACCATCTAACCCTTCTTAGAGTCGTATTTTCCCCTTTTGATAAATGTGAATGGCACACGTGCTCACGGCAAGCACAGCGTACCACACACCTGAATGGGGAGTGTGCTCTGCAACAAGAAATACACACTGGAACGTGTTTCTGGGGCACTCCTTAGTGGGTATTGGGGAAATCACACCTGCTGAAAAATGTTTTAGCTGTCACTTTAGTAAAATGATGATGGTAATGTACTTTTTCATCTGTCTTTAGATTCAGTCTAAAAAATTGAAGATGGTACAACTGATCTTACAACTAAATTCCTAGTGCTGGTCGCTTATTTCATAAGAATTATTTTCTTAAATATTTGACTAATATGCATGTACTTGACAATATATGTTTAGTGCAACAGCTGATAAGCTTCCTGAGGGATAAAATTATTAGTCAGAAGCAAAATAACTAAATGTGAATTTAGAGAGGAAAAAAATTAATGTGGTGGGCAAGGCTACCTTTATTTGAGGTGTAACTGCATACTTTTTGTGTGTGTTTAAACAGTAAATGCAGCTGCTCTTATCTTGGGAGAAGAGAACCATCATAAAACCAGTGTTCCTAAAGCACCAACGAAAGATGAAGCATCTCTAAAAGCTTATACGGCTCATCGTAAGCTGAATAAATTACGACGTGATGCTTGCCGTTTATTTACATCTGAAACAATGGTTAAAGCTATTAAGAAGCTGGAAGTTGAGATTGAAACTAGACGTTTGCTGGTTCGTAGAGACAGACACCTCTGGAAAGATGTAGGTAAGAATACTAAAACTTTGCATCCTCTCTTTTCTTGTAAGTAGAAAAAGGATTATTCACACACTAAGTTGATTTAATCTAAAATTGGTTCATAGAAGTTTTTGCCATAATATGAAGTGTTTGCTGGATGTCATATTACAAGATGCTCTCTTTCAGGAGAAAGGCAGAAAGTCCTTAACTGGCTTTTATCTTACAACCCATTGTGGCTGCGGATAGGCCTGGAGGTAAGTGCAGAATTTATGGTCTATAATCAAAGTTTAAAGGACATCTAGCAATTTTTTTTTAGTAGTTGTTTCGGGTTTCTTTGTATTTTCTGTTTTACTAATTCAGGTAGTTTCCATTCAGTTACAGCATGTCTACAACTCTTTTAAATTATTACAGTAGACTTGCTTTAAAAAAGTGCTTACCTTATCAAGAAGGAAAATATTGAATCAAGGAAAGTGCAAGTTAATTCCCTGACCAATAACACAAAAGCAGTTTCCTGTCAGTTTCACTCTTTACCAAACTGGAGAAGAATTGCCTTAAGGAAGTTCCTGATTGATTCCTCAGATGCAGATGTTCATCCGTGTCTTGAAATGAGACTGGATCTTCTGAAATTTCCTTTGGTTTTATCCTTCAGTGACTGATTTGAAAAAAAATGATTGATTTTTAGAGGCAAATTACTATTACAACTACAGTATTTCAGTAATGTATGCTATTCAAAAAAAACCTCATCGTATTTAAAGTAATTTTTAACAATTGTGCTTTTTTTCCCTCCTTTCATATTAGGCTGTTTATGGAGAACTGATAGCTTTGGAGAGTAATAGCGATGTTATGGGTTTAGCAATATTTATTCTTAATCGCTTGCTTTGGAACCCTGACATTGCAGCTGAATACAGACATCCCATTGTGCCTCACCTGTACCGAGAAGGTAACTACTACTTCCAAAACCAGGTTTATCTTTAGCACTTAATTTTTTGAACTATGACTTAATGGGTTCTGTCTCTTTAGGTCATGAAGAAGCTTTGTCAAAATTCACATTGAAAAAATTACTGTTGTTAGTTTGCTTTCTGGATAGAGCCAAACGGTCTAGAATGATTGAACATGACCCTTGCCTCTTTTGTAAGGATGCAGAATTCAAGGTAAGAGAGCTGTGATGTGATGTCTCCCTTCAATATTGTCATAAGAATCAATGTAGATTGTTTTTGTTGGGTTTGTTTTTTTTTTAATCTGATTACGTAGTTTTCATTAACAAGTCTTTGGCTGTTCAGCCTTTTGCATGAACATCATCTCACAGTTATTTAAAGGAATTGCCAAGAAAATTTGGAGGTGTTGGTCCTGTAGGAAGGACTCCATTATCTTGTGTTATCTGGCTTCTCTTTCTGAAGCTAAGCTTCTGCATTATTTTTAAATATCGCTCTAGTATACTGCAGCTCATCTTAAACTGCAAGTCAGTTTGATGGGCTTAGCTCTTTTTTTTTCCTGTTGTTTTGCTGTGATAAGAAAACTATGCAACATCTGTCATACAAAGGCTTTGGTTAACAAATACATGCTGTTCAAATAAAATCACTTTTCTCAGGTTTGTATTATGTACACAGACTGAGGGAAAAAAAAAAATCCCGAATTTGAT
>VZTO01018573.1:0-18054 GCA_013400615.1 Syrrhaptes paradoxus | reverse complement strand
GTCACCGTCACTACTGCCACCAGTGTCACCACCACTGTCACCTCCACCACCACCGTCACCACTACCGCCATCACCACCACTACAGCCACTGTCACCTGGGGGGAAACACAGGCGCTGGAGGATGCCACGGGAGGCAGATGAACACCTTCATAGGGCTCTTCTGAAATAAATAAATAATCAGGGCATTTATAAAAGGCAGTTGATTAAAATGGATATTTTCTTCAAATATAATGGGATATTAAGATGAAGTTGATGTTATTAACAGTTTTAAGAAAAGAAAAAAAAAACCTTTAAAATTAAAAATAAAACTGGGTATAAATATTCCAATGAGATTTCTATAGTTAGCCAGACCCTTGGGGGAAAAAGCCCTTCCCACTGATTTTTTTCCACACGAATTGCTAACCGGGTGTTTGATCAGCGGTGGCTCCCCAAGCCCAGGAGCCTGCCAGGTTCTGCGCTTTGGCCATCTCGGGGGGAAACGCAGCCGAGGAGCTGAGGACAGCAAACCCTTCATGGCATATGCTGCCTGACGTAGACTGTGATTAGAACTGACACAGAAATATGGAACATGGATGAAAAGCAAATGTTGTCCCTGTAATTCGACGGGAAGGACGTTTTCAAGTATTGCCATGCTTTGCTCAGCTAACCTCTCTCTGTTTTTCCCCAGAAACCCAAAAAGCTGGAGGACACACAAAGGAAACCGAGTAAATCAACAAGTAAACAAACAAACGAGCACAAGGTGATTAAGTTTTTGCATTCAGATTTTACCAGGAGCAAAAACCAAAGGATGTTGGTTATGCACAAAGAGGTCTGTTGAAGCACAGACTATATTTTAAACACCTGCTTTCAGCAGGGATGCTGAGGTCTGACGCCTCAGCCAGAGGTTCAGCGTGGGGGGCTCAGCTCTGGCAGAGCACTCCGGGTGTGTTTTCGTGTGTGCAAAGAGCTGATGCTGCAGCTACACATGTACCCATACGTACGTTGGAGGGTACTGCAGACTGATGGAGATGTGCGTCCTGTCTCTGGGTAGATGTCAAGCAACAGAAACCCCGCATCACCTAAGAGCTGATGCTGCAGCTACACGTGTACCCATACGTATGTTAGGGGTTTGTTGGAACATGCAACACATTAACAACGTATTGATGCAATAAATGCATTGAGGGATCAACCGGCCCTACAGACACATCAGCTTTACAGGCAGGGATGACTCTGCCATCAGAACCCTGTGCATCTAACTGCATTTTTACTACAGGGCTCTCCTGACCCACACCAACAGGCTGTTTGTCAATCCGTTGGGTCGGTCTAGCAGCCATGCCCACACGCTCCCAGGTGGATTTGAAGGAGAGGAAGACAA
Source organism: Syrrhaptes paradoxus (assembly GCA_013400615.1). Lineage (NCBI taxonomy): Eukaryota > Metazoa > Chordata > Aves > Pterocliformes > Pteroclidae > Syrrhaptes > Syrrhaptes paradoxus. The sequence continues at coordinate 16,700 of VZTO01018573.1, read as the reverse complement.
GCAAGAGAAACTCCCCATCACCTTGCTTACGATGACGGTTTGATTTCCTCAGTGTTGAAAAATGTTTTTTTCTTTCTATTTCAAACTAGTTTGGCTGCTGCTCCTGGGCACTGGACTTTGTTGTACCTTTGTCTGATAAACCAAAGAGCCCTTTGCCATCAGAAGTCTTCTCCCCTGCAAGTAGATGGTGATGAAATTATTTTTTTCACATAGATTGAGCTTGTTTAGTCTTCCGACGTGAGGCGAGTTTGCAGGTTGTTGATACCGCCCCAGAAAGGGGATGCACTTTCCAAAGCGTGCGGGAGAACGGTGACTGCAGGGGCCACACACTAACCCACCTCCAAGGCTGTGGTTGGCTTTACCGACCGTTTTTGTGCAGTATCTCACCACGCTGGCACACACAGGGATTTTTTCCTTAGGTGCATTGGTCGTTACACGGAGCAAAGCTGGGGGAGAAGCCTCCAAGGGAGAGGTGCAAGGACTGATACATCGCATCAGATGCCTGCAGCCGTGCCCCCGNGTTTTTGTGCAGTATCTCACCATGCTGGTGTGCACAGGGATTTTTTCCTTAGGTGCATTGGTCATTACACAGAGCAAAGCCGAGGGAGAAGCCTCAAGGAAGAGGTGCACGGACTGATACATCGCATCAGAAGCCTGCAGCCGTGCCCCCCGCACTGGCACCTCGAGCAGGACACCCCAGGAACCGCTGACGATTCTGTCTGCATCCGCCCAGGATGTGCCNATTTTTTTTTTTTCTTAATATGTTTAGAAAAACTTCTAAGTGCAGCTTGTAGCCTAGGAAGAGAAATGATCTAGGGGTGTCAAAGGTATATTGCTAGCAGCTGGCATCAAATTAAGACAGAGATTTGCAAACCTCCCAGCACAGGAGTGGCCCCACGGGGGAAGGCAGCGGCAGGATTGTGCTGGATAATGTGCCGAGGGAAAGTGCTCTCATAAATTGCAGGGGGGTGTGCGGGGCTCTCAGCGTGCTGCTGTGCTCAGCCTTAAAATATATTGGGCTGGGGAGCGCATCCCTAATGAAATCTCACGGCAGCACCGTCAGAGCTGCAGATGTCGGTGAATACCGGCGAACGAGAGCAGCAGCGTGGGGAAGTACTGCCTCCCAGCTCCAGCTGCAGGTTCCGGGGGTTATTTCTGAAGCTGTACTTTTCCCATCTCCAGGTATTTGCAGCAGCCCCCCAAAGGTGTGCACGCTGCAGCGGGGGGCTGAGCCATGAGCTGTGGCACAGCAGTGGCACAGATGACAGGACGTGTATCACTGCGGGACTAGCACCCAACTATAAAAAAAAGGCGGCAGTTCGCTCTTTTTATGCATGAATTAGGTGGATACATGCAGACTTTAGCACATCTGCTCTTCACATGTCAGCACAGGAACAGCTTCACGATCCCAAACTTGCCAGAAATGACCTGAAAGGAAATACGAGGGATTTGCAAAGCCCAGTAACAAAGAATTGGAAACTAGCAGGGAAGAACAGATGAAGATATATTCTTCTTTTTTTTTTTTTTATAATGGGATTATATAATCTTCTAATCTGAGATATCCAAAACCCAATTCATTTTTTGTACGGCTTGCTGGTGGGGCACCAGGAGCAGGGCCAGAGTGCCCTCTGTGCCCCAAGGTGCTGGGGGGCAGAGCATGGGGAAGGGGTGCTGGAGCATGGCCCTGCCATCCTCCTTCCCAGGGTCTGGGCTGGGGGCACACACTCTTCTGGGCTGCATCTGGGTGTCAGGGGCGGTGTCGCATTGAAGGGTGCCTGTAAGGTGATGCCACATCCACATCCCACCTCCCAACAGCCCATTCAGCTAAAGCCCCAGCGTGAACTCCAGCCCCTGCAGAGCAGAGCTGTCCCGAGGGTCGTGGGACACAACTGTGGGGAAGCAGGAGTCACGTCCCCCCATCCTCTGTACCATCAAACTTCAGTCAGCATAGCTGTGACTCTGGGCTTGTGTCGCTTGTTTTTGCAAAAGGCATTTAGATCTGCAGGCAGAGAAAAGGAGCCCATTCCCCGACCCATGATGTGCTCTGCGCCTTAATCATCTACTGCCATAATTGCTCAGGAAGATTGTTCCTGATGCATTTATGTACTCCACCTGATTAGCAGTCATATAACAGCAAGTAATTTGCCATAATATTCTGAGAGCGCTTAATTTTCTCTTTGATGAAAGAGTTGTAAAAGTAGACACCTGTACTCAACAGTTCATCTGATTACTTGCTTCATTATTGTCACACTTCCCATTATTATCCGATATTTGCAAACAGCACTATTAGAGGGATCCACTGCCTGGTGCCCACCGAAGGAAACACAGGTGCTTGCATAAAGCCACAGAGTGATGTGTTCCCACAGACCCTCCTCATGCCAAAGTTCTGTTTCGGATGCATTGATGATCGCGTTTCTATGGGAACAGGCTCCTGAGGGACAAAGGAGAACACGGAAGATGAAAGCACTGAGGTAGGGGAACCTCACCGAGACACACAAGACTTAATGCTCTGATTAATCACTGCTGGTCACTACCTCACAGCCTCTACACCACAAATAACTCTCTTCTTCCAGTTCTCATTGAACCCAAACTTGTTTTTCACGCAGTGAAGCCCAACGGACGGAAGAAAGAGTGTGAGTGAGCTCTGTGACACACACATCAACCAACAAGCTACCATCTGAAACTGGGAATATTTCCATTTCCAGCCTTCCCCAGTCCAGGTCCCCCCCTGGAAAATGCTTTTGGTAAGGGGAAAGGTGGGGGAAACAAAGCTACANCAGTCCAGGTCCCCCCCTGGAAAAATGCTTTTGGTAAGGGAAATAAAGCTACCTTTTCCTTACAAGTCTGAAAAATCTGCCAAGAGGTCAAAACAAGTCATTTGCTGGTTTTGGGTCCAATTAAAGTTCTTGATTTTGGCTGATAAACCTAAGCCCGAGCTGCTGCTCAGACCCACTGAACTTCACCGCGCCGAGAGCTGCCCTCGGCTGGGGAGGTTTGTCTCTGTCCTACCAGCTGGCTCAGGGGTGCTGGTGAAAGGAGAAGGCTCCCGGGCTGCCCGGTCTGTTATCGTTTGCTTAGACACCAACCAATTTACTGATCACACACGGCATCATCTAACGAGGGTTATCATCTCCTAACACCGAGTACTTCAGAGCCATTGAGGGATGCAAACTCCCCAGGTAGCCAGACACGAGGAACTTGCAAACTGCAATATGCACATAAGATACGTCAAGTAGTAGGGCTATAGCGCAGGTCTTGAGAACCAGTTCAGATGAGATGATTGCAAGTTAGGTGAGATGAATCTGACTCACGGCATGAAAGTCCTTTCCAGGACCAGGAAAAACAGCGCCCAGCAAAACCAGTTTTGTTATCCCCATTCGTGAGAAGTAGAAGTTAAGCTTTGAGAGAAGGTTATTCGTACAAGACACCCCCTGCTGTGTACCCTACTCTTTTTTACTTCTTGTCTTGTGTATCTCACAGTCCTGTTCTTCTGACATGTTCATAGCATCCACCCACTCCTCCAGTTCTCAAGTAGCGTACAGGTCCTCAAAAGCCAAACCCAAAGTTTCGCTGTGCTGGTGCAGAGCAGAGGCACTAAGGGTGATTTAAATTCTCCTGCAGTACCCCTTACAATGACAAGGACTACGCTCACAGGTTGCTCAGAAGTTCCCCATCAAAAATTCCCGACTACATCTGTACACAAAGCCCTCCAGCATCCCAGCCTCATGCAACTCAAAGACAAACCCAACCGAGACGCAGATACGGGCACAAGTCACTGTGCTAACCTCCGGAGCATCCTTTATATTTCAGTAAAGCACAAGGGCTGTCACACTTGACCAGCACAACATCATCCGATACGACTTTCTTTTTCTTATTCCCTACCTGGCGCCAGGAACGCCGCGCTGCATAGCTGATGTTTAGCGAGCACAAGCCCACAGCAAAAAAAAGCTACATTTACACTCTAATATATATATACACACATCTAATATAAAAGGGAGTGAAACCATTGCCAACAGAAGTCATTCCTATTAATGATACCNTGTAACACCACAAAATGTTTTCTTGGCTCTGGTGCCACAACACCTTTGCACGGAAGGATGTTTTCAGAAGGAATCCCAGAAACCAAAATAGGGCCAGGCTAGGATGCTCCCATCACCTGAAGTACAGGGCTTCCCAAACTAATGTCGTGAATTCTAAACATTAAATCTAAATTGAAAATAGTTAGAGCATTCTATTTTTAATTCTAAAATATTTATCTCGTATATGATATGAGTAGAAATACACACTCAGCAGTACGTTACATGCACACATGCACATGTACTGAGTATCTATTGCTCCACAAACATCTAGAGGCTGAGATGAGAAGAAAATCCTCTGACCTGTGGGATTACAGCTTTGACAAATACACCAGAACAAGGTGCTGGATAAACCCCAAGTCCTCCATCTCTAGAAACATTCACTGTGCAAACAGACAAGCCCCGGAGCAACCTGACCTAACTCTAAAGCCCACGCTGCTTTGAGGAACCAGGGACCTCCAGGGATCCCCCCCAGCCAAAAATGATGCAAGGTTCCTGAGGTGGTTGTCCCACCTCCATGTGGGATCCAGCTCTTCCATCCGGAGGTTAGAAGGCAGCGGGTGACAGGTCCCCAAGTCCAAGGCACCCATGGTGTGCCTCTGCTCTGCCAACACACCCCCTCACACAGCCTGGCTGGGACCCCCGACATGCCACATCTCATGAGTAAGCTGCCACATCGAGATGAGTGACAGCAGAGCTAACGTGTACCCTGGCCAAGCAGAGATACGTTCATCAGAGGTGATTCCGCCTTTTACCCCACTGGGATGCCACTAGCAGAGTCCGAGAACCGAACCAGAGCTTCTCGGAGATACCAAACCCTCAGATCTCAGAGGTGCTGTCCCAGGCTTATCACACACCCAAGCAAATTGTCCTGTTAATTACTGGCAACGGGTGTGAAAATTTGTTGGAGAGCTGGGGGGGCAACGAGAAAATTCCTCTTGAGCTAGGACAAAGAAAAGCTATGAGAGAGTTCTTAATTAAAACTTGCTTTTAACTTCATTCGTCATTTGAACTACTCAAGCCACCAAACCCATCGACCACCTCCAGACAGGATGCCCAGCTCGAGGCGAGCTCTCCTCCGCAGTCAGGTTTGCTTCTCTCTCGTTATATCCCTGAAACCTGTCAGTGCTTCAAAAAGGGACACCACCATCCACTGGTGTGCACTTCAAGAGGTTCTTTGACAACCATCTGAAAAAATACCAAGTATAATGCTCCTCAGCTGGGCAGAAAGCCACTGGCAGCTTCAGGAGGGGTTTGGGAAGGAGTTACCAAAGGTCCACCCGGGCCACAGTTCCCCCAATGACTTGGAGCTGCGTTCCCAGCCATGTCACACAGATCCGAGCAGTTATCCTTCTGAGCCATCTCTTCATCGTCATTTTTTTCCTGAGAAATCCCTGCTGGCTCTTTCTTACTGTTTTAATATCCTCTATATACCCACCCACTGATCAGTTAATCATTCTGCCAAGTACCTTCTCACGTACTTAACTCCGGCTCCCAGCTCCATCACTTCCCAAGGGGATTTGCGGAGGGATGCTCCGTTCGCTGTCCCCAGCACTCTGACCGTGCTCCTCACCTCCCTGGGGATCGTCACCCCCGGTTCGGGGCTTTTCTGGGGCCACGCGGGAAGGATTCTAGGGTGGATTTCATCGGGCTCCTACGGCTTGAAAACATGTAATTCATCTAAGTATACTTTAATCTTTTCTTTCCCTGTTATCCCCTCATTAAAATTAATTGCAGTAAGTGTCTGGTCACAATTAACCTTTTTCTGAAGGCTGCAACAATCGGGCACTGAACAGCTCAGCCCTCACTCGCTGCTCGGCACCGGGGCTCTACACGCCTTTGTCTTCTTCCTTCTGCTGCATTCACAGGCGCATGCCTTTTTGTCTTTCATGTTCTTTGCCTCTTTTATTCCTTCTGCTTTCCGATTTTATCCTTACAGGCAGGAGTTTATTCCTTTATATTCATCCTTAGTCATCTGCCTTTCTGTTTTTCTGGAGGACTCTCTGTATTTCTGCACGTCCTCCGAGAGCCGAGCAGCAGCCCAGGGAACGCCTGTCTTCCCTCTGCGACGGGAGGTTGTTGTGGTGCCTTTAAAGCAGCTTCGTTCCCTAACAGCCCATTCTGCTGCAGCTCCTTTTGCCTTTGAATGTGCTCCCGGGAGACCCTCGCTGCTGCTTCCCCGACTTCACTGAAATCTGCTTTTTTGAACTCCGTTATCATTATTCTGTTGCTATCCTCCTTTCCTTTCTGTAGCATAACAAATTCCATCATTTTGTATTGTTTTCTGGTCATTATCACCCAAATCCCTTCCTACCTTCAGTTCCCCCAGCACCTTTTTTTTTTTTTGCAGTAAATACCAAACGTAAACCAGCTGTCTGTACCCTCTCATAATGCTTTTCCAACTGGCCTTCAGGTGATTTTTCTTAGCTAAGACAACACATGTTCGCAGAGCTGAGCATCCACGTGCATGGTTCCCTGCCCCGTTGGGACATCGGTGCGGGGGACAGTCAGACCCCATCACCCCGGCTGGCAGCCAGCGATGGAGCTGGACCAGTGGGAATGGAGTCAGTCCATGGGAATGGAGCCCTTCCCAAATTCAGCCGTCCCAACGCAGGAAAAACACGCACGGTCAATTTCACCCATTTTTCATCTCTGTGCATTCTCCGTTATCTCTTTGGCTGGTTCCAGCTCTCCGTGCTCCCGGCAGGGTATTTACTCCACTCTCAAGCTCATCCTTCATCACGTTAAACCACGTTCTCCCCTCTCAGAGCCTGCTCTGAGGGTACAGCTGCAGCTCCGGCAATCAGAGGGAACCTGCAGATGTTGTCAGCACTCGCCTGACAAATTCCCAAGCAGCCTCTCGGTCAACTAGTCCAGAATTTTTCACCAGTTTAATTCCCGTGTGCCGAGTGTTGCCTGGCTCGGCTACCCGATGGGACGGGATAACGCTTCACTGCTGCTTCTGGTTTTGGATGGAGAGAGTTCCTGGCTCAGCTGAAAGGTTCAGACAATCTCCAGAGGAATCACCCCACGGTTCAGCTGGACACCTCCTGGCATTCAGCTTGTTCTGAAGTTCTCAGCTGAAGAAAGAGAAACTTCTCCGTGTGCTCAAGCAGGGGTTGGAGCGGGGCTCCAGTGTTGGAAACATTTCCTTCCATAAAACAAACCAGGGGGGGTACCAAGCAGCCCAGATCTTCCTGCTCAGGGGTGTGTTGATTTAACTAATTAATTGCCATTGCATCCATCTAGTCTCCTTCCTCTGCACGGACACACTGCGAATCAGGCTGAAAATCCATAGTTCTGGGTGAGAAGCTTCATTTCAGTGACAGCTCGTGCCACGCTTTTCCAACGTTGAGTATGAAATATCTCCAAATCCATCTTAACGTCACGCTGGGCTTTGCTGCACAGTGAACCTGGGGAAACAACTTTGGAATTATCCTGTCAGTGTTTCACGGGGAAAGTAAGGCACTGGTGACTCCAGAACTGGAAGCTGTGGTTGACTCCTCACCGTGCCAGGGAAACCAGAGCTCAAAAGAGGAAAGCCACGCACCGCCGCTTCCCCCTCCCACCTGTGCCAGTCTGAGACCCTCAGGAAATGCAGGAGCCCTGGGGTACGGCACTTCACCAAACGCCTCTACCGAGGGACAGGGTCCATGGCAGCTGCCAATGGCAGCAAGGGTGCAGGAGGCGTTTTGGGGTGGCTGTATGCTGTGAAGGTCCCACCAGCCCAGCCCAGCTCAGGGGCACATCCCACCTCCGGAAGCGCGATGGACTCGGCTCTCTTCCCACCTCTTGTGCCCAGGAGATGTGGGATGCTCAGGGAGGAGTAAATCCACCAGCCTGGAGTGGAGCATCATCATCCAGGCTGGATGAGGCTTTGGGCAACCTGGGCTAGTGGAGGGTGTCCCTGCCCAAGGCAGGGGGTTGGAACTGGATGATCTTTAAGGTCCCTTCCCGCCCAAACCATTCTGTGATTCTTTGATTCTGTGGTCTCCTGCCACGAGAACAGCCCCTGTGTCCAGGATCATGGTGTCAAGATGTCTTTTCCTTTTGCTCTGGGGGGGTTCATAAAGTCCTCTGCCTGAACACATGCTCAGACCCCATAGCCTTACGTGTTTTCAACCACCAAAGGTGCTTTAAGACCTCTCCCTATGGGGTACAAACAAAGTGACATGAGAATAAAACTCATCTTGCTCCTGCATTAATGCTGCCTGATGGAAAACCTTCACAACACCAGCTGGGAACATCAAACCAATCACAGCATCCTCATACCAACGATGAACCATCTCCAGCACCGAGCCCGTCCACCACCAGCCTTTCCTAATCACCAGTCAGCTCCATCCCCTCGAAATCAAGGTGTCTGCCAGGAGCAGCGCTTTCTCCGGGGCTCTGCCGGGTGATGCTGATGGCATCGATCACATCTCGGTCGCATCTGCCCAACGCAGCTCCTCTGCCCGTGATTGCTCATCTGCTGCCTCACCGGCTCCATCAGCTCCCTGCCGAGCACGCCGGCTACCCGGTAACCGGCCTCCCCCCTGCCAGAAACCAACCGTGCGCCCTGGAAAACTAATAAATACACAGATTAGATCAGTGTAACCGCAACACTCCTGCCTATAGCCCCTCCTTAGGGGCCACTTTTGTTCCTTGTTGAAGAAGGGAAGCTGCCGGTGTCCCGAGGACTCGCAAAGGGGTTCTTGGGCATGCAAGGGTCAAATGTGATTGAATTTTCCATGGATGCTGTGTGTTTATTTAGAACAGATTATTTCATATGACTGGTTTTGTGTGAACCATTCCAGCACATCAATAACTCCATTGCGGAGTTCTGCCAGGAGAAACAGCCTCTGAAAAGCCTATTGAATGGGCAAACGTGAAACCAAACCCCACCTCCCACCCCAAAAGAGAAAAGAGAAAAAAAAAAAGAAAAAAAAAGAAGAAAAAAGAAAAAAGAAGAAAAAAGAAAAAAGAAGAAAAAAGAAAAAAGAAGAAAAAAGAAAAAAGAAGAAAAAAGAAAAAAGAAGAAAAAAGAAAAAAGAAGAAAAAAAAGAAGAAAAAAAAAGAGTCACCCTCTGAGCTGCAGACCATTTTTTCCAGAGAAATGTAATTGTCTGGTCTCAGTCACTTTGGATTTGTATCCAGGAACAGCTGCTGCGTTTCCAGAATGGGAAGTACCTCTGTTTCACCCTCTTCCCTTCGGCATGTTTGCACAGCAAAGCTGGCTGATGTGTCACCGTTGGCTGGTATAAATTAGCATTGCCACACCGTTCATTAATTTTTTTTAAGTTGCATTTGTAAGAATGGTCCTTAGCAATTAGAGCAACCAAGCGATCTGCTGCAGTTCCATCAAACAGCGCTGAACCCGCCTCCGAAATGAAAACGGGCTCTGTTCTGGATTTTTTTAGTTTATGTGGCTGTTAGTGAAAAATCTATTTTTATTCAATATTTAAACCAAAAGATGTTGATGGAACAAGGCAAACCCCTTAATTTTTCACACAGCAATTGCCCAGCCAAAGCACTTCCCTGATAAATTCTGACTTGAAAGAATCTATTACACGCTGCACGGTTGCTATTTATAGAAAAACAGAACTAATGAGAATAAAATAGGAATACCACCCTATATTTTTTCTTTTGCCCAGAATTACCCAATTTGTACCATGTTATTAAGCCTTTGAAAACACGACTCGGTACTAATACCATCCATTATCTCCAGCTAACGTAAAAACCACCGAAATTTGAGGTGCATGTTTGTAAAGCAGGATTTTGCTCCCGCGGATGCACAGACTGCAGGGCCGGGAGGGACCATCGCAACCATCGGCTCCAGCAGAACAGGGGCCACGGAGCTCTTGCCACGATCCCTGCTCCGAACTCCTGGACGAGCTGGCATGCAGATCTCTAAAGCCAACCTCTTCCCATTTCACACTGCTCACGATAATCACCTTCAAAATCCTGCACTCATCTCAAATTTTATCTTTTGGGGTTTTTTTCCCCTCTGAAGACTAGCCATGCTTGTCAAAAATAAGTTCTGCTTTCAACTAACGAGGAACGAAACTTTTTTTTGTAGCAGCATGATGTCTGTGATCACAGAGAAACGAACCGCAGACTGCTGGAGAGTCAAGTCCTAGAAAACACGGAGTACTGTTGGAAAGGAAGTTTACTTTGATGATAATTATTTTTCTTACTTGGGAAAAGCAGATGAGATGTGCAGCAGCCTCCTGGGGCTCCTACTGCTGCGTGTTTACGAGGATGCACCCAAAGAAAAGCTGACTGTCGCTGGAGGAGCTCCCGGGCTTCTGCCGGTCACCCAGTTCGGGTTAGATAAATCCCACAACAGCTTTTTCCAACCTATTTCAGACCTGCTTTGCTACCTACAGCAAAACACAAAGCTCAAAGGTGATGTTAAGGAGGTGCTCCAGCCTTTAGCAAATACAAACTCGGAAGGAAAAGCTGTGCATGGACAAAACGAGACACAGAAATTTAATTATCTGAGCTGCACAACAAGCCCTTTCTAGAGACGAGAACTTAACCTCAACTCATCAGTCATGGTTCAGTTCCTTGATTTCTAAAAGCCTCCCCCTTTATCATGAAAAATGTGCTTGTTCTTCCTCCCATTTAGCTGTCTTCGAATCTCTTACGGCTTAAAAAAATGCTGCCATTGTCTGCAGTTCTGTTAATAAAGAAAATAAACATTTCAGCACTTCCGAAAAATTAATGCCAGAGGATGTCTCATCATGTGAAAACAAACCTATTTCCTTTAGTAATTTTATTTATCTTTTGTTAAACTGGATCGTGCATCATTACCACCATGAACAAAAAGGCAGAAGGATGAAAACCCAGGGTGGGTTCCTAAGGCGAGATGACCGTTTTACCAACAGTGGCAACATCACCTAAACCCAGCACTACAACTCTCTCTTCCCCCAGGAACGAAACTCCAGAATTTCCTTCAGAACTTCCTGTGGCAAAAGGAAAAGTTAACTGAAGCATACTCATGTGAGTCAACTCGTGCTGGAAAGTCATACCCAAAGGAGAAAACATAATGGTGTAGAGCTATCTTTGTAGAACAAAACCGTTAACAACAAAATAGTCGCTGTTTGCATAGCTCTGAGGGGCAGGGAGGGTTGTTGCTGCTCATTAATATCCTGTTAACACAACTGCCTGTTTCACCATGTGGAAAACACCGCTAAAGCCCCAGAGGAAACCCAAGTCAGGCAGTGACCCAACGTGGGGAAAACAGCGATCGAGTGCTGAGAGTGGCTGGGCGTGCAGCATCCGAGCCAGGGCTCTCACGGGCATCCAGCAGCGCAGCGCGCCCTCGGCATCCCTGGGATCCAGCACGAGTGTACACAGCATCCATACTGCACCCGTACCGCATCCATACCGCATCTATACTGCATCCATACTGCACCCGTACTGCATCTGTACTGCACCTGTACTGCATCCATACTGCACCCATACCGCATCCATACTGCATCCGTACCGCATCCATACTGCACCTGTACCGCATCCATACTGCACCTGTACCGCATCCATACCACATCTATACTGCACCCGTACCACATCCCCACCACATCCATACTGCATCCGTACCGCATCTATACCACTTCCATACTGCATCCATACCACATCCCCACCTCATCCATACTNCTATACTGCATCCATACTACACCAGTACCACATCCCCACCACATCCATACTTCATCTATACTGCATCCATACCGCATCTATATGACATCTATACTGCACCTGTACCATATCCATACCACATCTATACTGCATCCGTACCACATCCATACCGCACCTGTACCGCATCCATACCACATCCATACTGCATCCATACCACATCCATACTGCATCCATACTGTGTCTGCACCGCATTGGATCTGCACCATCACCAGCACAGGGTGTGGGGACAGCCAGCTGCTCCTCTCCCCATGCCTGGGACTACCACCACTGCCAGGGGCTGGGGGGGAGCAGCCTTGCACCTCTTGCTGCACCACAAAATCTGCTCCTATTTTTTTTTTTTAACAAGTTGCTCTTGTTCCCCTAAGCCAACAGACAGCCCCAGCTGTTTACCTGCAAAACCTCATTATGTCTACTCAGAAACTAGCCAAATTCTGCCTTCATCATTTCTCTCCACCCTGGGGGAAAAAAAAGAAAAAAAGAAAAAAAAACAAAAACAAAATAACACACAAACAAAAAAACCTTGCCTGAAATCTGGTCGAGATGGAAGCTTTTTCTCTTTAACTTTTTGCAAAATATTTCCTCTCTCCCCCCGCCTGGGAGCTGCACCTGTGTCCCAGGGTGTGCCAGCTTCCATCAGGACCAAGAAAAAAGCTGGGTGACAAACACGCCAGCATCCAGCGAGGAACGGGCAGCACACGAGTTACGCCAACGTGCTTGGTCCGTATTTCACCATCGCCAGTGTCTCCAAACGGCTGGTGTGATGCAGAACACTTCAAAACACTCCAAAGCCTTGGCTCGTCTCGTTTTCATCCCGTGCCCCTAGAAACTTCTCCTGAAACCTTACCTGAGGGAAGCGTGCAGAAGAGCAAACCTGCGGATGGCTCCAGTTCTGGAGGCGAGATGCAGGAAACAGTTCCAAGGGTCTTCTCAGAGACCCGCAGGGATGCTGCAGGAGACACTGAAGCTGACACATCATTGGCATAAAAATGGAAAAAAAAAAATCAAATAAAAATCAGTTGTGTGGCACATTATGGGATGGAGGCTGTGCAGATGGGCCAGAGCACTTCTCCCCGACAAGGAGGTGCTGGGCTGAGCCCGGCGGGCAGCGCCGGCAGAGCGCTCCGTGTCACACCAGAAGGCTGGGCACTAACGAGGCCAACACAGCATCCATTCAACTCAACAAACCATAAATAAGCTGAAACGCTGCGGCCAGGAGCAAAGAGAAGTTTGTGGGTTTGTTCCCTGTTTCCTTAAGTGCCTTTAAACCGGAGAACAAGCCCGAGGAACTGGGACTCACGCCAGCGGGGATGATGCAGCCTCCCTGGTGGGATGAAGATGCCAATGGGGACATCGGCACTGTCCTTCAGCCTGCCAAAGGGGCAGTGATGGCCAATTATCTTCCCATTCCTTCACAGACAAAAAAATATTTCAAAGATGTATGGAGTCTGAACAATTTTAAAGCCCAAATAAGTAAAAATTGGTGTTAGGATGGTCAATGAAATAATTTACATATATACAATGCATATATATATATATATATATGCACACATAAATATTAACCTAAATTTTGGAGAAAAGGGCAATAGACCGAAAAATGCGTCAGTGTTCAAAGGATGTGGACTTGAGTAGACATAGGTTCATTAGTCCAAAGGAAATCCCAGAAAAACACAGTAGAGAACCAGAAATAAGGTTCAATTAAGTGAGGCGAGGGTGTGGTTATAAATTAGCCTGCAAACAGGAATGTAAAGGAAAAAGTAAATCTTGTAAAAAAAATGTGATTTAATTATTTCAAGGCACCAAAGACTCTAGCAGGATGCCTGGGTACATCCAATCCAGTATCCAGCCTTTTAGGAGGCATTTGGCTTTGCATCGCTGGGATTCCCATCAGGGTGAATGACACAGTGAGAAGAAAAGGGAGACAGAGGGGCGAGGGGAACCCCTTAGAGAGGGGCTGCACTGGTCCTGCTGCCTGGTCACCAGTTTTAGCCAGGGAATGAAACCTGAATTCACTGCTGATGATGCCCACGGATAACAAAGAGGTTTTCAATACCGGGGGGAGGGAAGGGTACTGGTGCACCCTGGTTTGCAGCCCCACAGAGCAAACGATGTCTAGGGTGGTCTGGGCAGAGAACTTGGAATATGGAAACTCCATCACCAGCATTTAACATCAGGTTGAATTAACGTCTCCAACAGGCTCTAAGTGGGTTTGGAATGAAGTTGCTCAGATGCTCTCCAGGGAGCTACCAGTCCTTCCCCCCATGCATCATGGGGCCACCAGTGCAGGACCACCAGTGCGGCCACGGGACCCCCGGGTGTGCACACAGGGGGTGTCACCGGTGTGATCGCTTCGGCGTGCCCAGCACAGCAGAGCCGCACAGTCCCGCTCTCCCGGTTCTATAAAGCCTCCGACAAATTAGAGACAGGGCAGAAAAGAGCTACAAAAATAATCTGACTGTTAAAGAAAGTTCTTTACCCAGAGAGATTTAAAGAGTTTTTAATCTGTTTAGTTCATCAGAAGGACGATTAGGAGCAGCCTTGATTACAGTGTGTAAGTACCTTCACGGGGAGAAAACAACAGGTATTAAAGGTCCCTCTAATCTGAGCCAGGCAGGCGTAACAAGAAGCCGCGGGCAGGAGCTGCAGCCAGGCAAAGTCCAGGAAGGAAAGCAGACAGCCCGACCAGCTGCTGTGATTAACCACCGCGCAGCAAAGGAAAACAACAAATTTATCTTTCCTCTTCTTCAGGAGCAAACTCCAGACAAAAAACTGGATTGTCCAGCATCCACCTTCCCTAAAGCAGCCAGCAAAAGCGCATCTGCAGAGTTCCAAACTCTCCCGCTGCTGGGATGCGACTTCCCCAGAACCAGGCTGGCTCTCCTCCATCCTCGAGTGGGACCCCATGGAGAGTCCCTATTTGTGCCCCCCCAGGAAGCCTGCCACAGCTCAGACCAGCCTCCTCTATTTTTTTTCAGAAAAAAAACCCCCTTGATCCCTGCTCACTTGTACCCAGGTGTGCTGGGAGGCATGGCTCCATCCCACACTGCGGCTGTGCCCAGCAGCGGCTCGGAGCCGTGCCAGCCAGCCCAGGGGTACATCTCTTATCACCGAGGCAATTACAGACTGTTCAGCCTCTGAGGGAACGTGTGACAAACACCAGGCTATCTGCTCACAAATCCCAAAGTTACCAATGCATTCATAAATTACCTTTGGAGGTTTGTTTTGCAGCCATGGGTGGGCGATGGCTTCAAGGAAGAGCTTCCATAGGGATGCGGTGAAATTCTCACAGCTTTCACAACTATGAAGCAACTGCGCTAGCTCTCTCTATTATCATTCAGTGATTGCATTTGGAATTTATTTTCTTCCAATTGGAAAAATCTCTGTGAGAAGCAAGAATATCTTCTGGAAGGTCAGTACCTGGTGTCACAGAAGCTGCCCTGGCTCCTTTGACCCTTCCAGCTGCCGCAGAGGAGAAGCTCCGATTGTTCGTGCTGCTCTGTTTGAGCTCAGATTCTCAGTTCGGGACTCTGTCTCCTCTCAGAGCACCTCGGTGCCGGATGGGGAGCTGGGTCCTGCAGCCCAGGACCTCCTGCACCGCTGATGGGGTTTTGCTCAGCCAGGCTCAGCAGGGACCTGCCCGTAAGCCCACTTCAACTGCTCGTGCCATTTCTTCTGTAATTACATTAGAATTATAACGCTCTGACTGAATAATGCACCTGGGGAACCAGTGTGGCTTTGTGTTGGCAGAGCACTGAACAAGGTGGTTCCTCCTGGGCAGGTGCTAGGAAGGGGTGAAGAGCCAGGGAACTGCAGCAGCACCTGCAGGACGGTGTCAGCCCAGGAAAATTCCTGCCGTCCCAGGGAGGCTGGTGCTTTCTGAGCAGCAGGAAGCCCAGGCGTAGGCTCTCCGGCTGTGTCTCGTCCTTCCAGCTGCTGAGAAGGTACATGAGAACGTCTGTGACTGTCCTGGGACTGATCAGCTGGTGACAGGAACGGCACACAGTCCTTTCAGTCAAGCCTGCACCCTTTTTTCACTTCTGTTAAAAAAAAAAAAAAAAAGAAAGATCAAACAAGACAATTAACACAATGCAATTAGCTGTGGGTGGGAAACTTGTCTTAGCAAAGAAATGACATATTTCAATTTTGTTTTATCAATGATTAGTGACATTAAGCTCCGAGGCACAAAACTCTATACAGCTTAATCAGTGTTTGGGATGCTAAAGCAAATTCCATTATGTTTATCAATGTAAATACACGATCAGTTTGCTTTGTTTTTAATGTTCCTGGCTAATAAAGAGAAAACGACAGAAGAGGGATGGTGTCACCGTCACGGCTGGGATGGGTTTGACAGAGGTTTCTGAGGCGTAGGAGAAGACTGAGGGGTGCAGGCTGAGGGAAGGGGCCCGAGAAACAGCAAAAGCCAAGGCGGTGTGTCTGTGAAAGCCATGCCACCTGTAGCCTGTACGGGGAGCTGGAAAAACTTATAATTGGAGTTAAGTGTGTACAGACTATAGGTCTGACGGACTATGGGTTATTATATATAGTGAGAATCTCAGACGTGCTGTAAGTGATGTGAAAAGCACTCCAGCTAGAGGGGGAGAGCTAACCAAGGGACACATCGTGGCATGATCCTGTCCCAGAGAGCAGGGCAAGGAGCAGCATCTGGTCCTGGCGAGCTCTGTGCCGTGGCAGCTCATCCCGCAGGATGGCAGCTCAAGGGCAGCAGGGAGGAGGAAGAGGATGGACACAGACACACACACACTCTGCAGGGCACCAGCCTGCAGCAGGAGCAGAGACAGGTCCATCCTCAGGAAAGCTCCCTGGCAGGAGCAGCGCTGGGGGAAGGAGAAGAGAAAACCACACGGACATCTCTTGGTGTACCAGTAAAAAAGCAGAATGACTTCTCTGACTTGTAATTTTCAGCCTATGTGACCAAGGCTCAGCCCGTTC
>VZTO01018569.1:0-11461 GCA_013400615.1 Syrrhaptes paradoxus | reverse complement strand
TACCAAGAACCAAGCTGTTCATTTATTACTGCTGATATAAACATGGGATGGAGGTGAGCTTCTCTCAGGCTTATGACCTCAACTTCGGGTTGTAACTCCTTCTTTAGAAGCCACTAATTCAAATGCAGTTGGAAATGAGTCTGCGTGAGCACAGGGTCATTCAATTAGCTGGAGAAACAGGCTGCAGGGAGGGGGGGGAGATGTGGCAGTCACCTTGATTGGAAATCTCCAAGGGAAAGCCAGGCACGGATCTCTCCAGGATGTCTTAGGAGAATGAATCAGACCTGCCAGGATGTGGGGAGAGGGAGGAGATGACCCACTGGGGTCTTTTTTCCGAACTGAACAAGCAAACGACTTTACGAAAGCGGCAAGCCCCCAGTGTCTCCTTGCGCAGCTCCATGTATCCAGCAGAGGAAATTGGTAACTGTACCCAGCAAGCCTGTTTTTAATTAACAAATAATTATCTACAAATTGCTGTAATTATTGCCTTGGATTCCAGAGGATGGGGACGTTAGCGCAAGATGAGCACGGTTTCCTTGCGGGTGAAATATTTTCCCTGCCTTATCTCCAGCGCCCTGCTGCTGTGAGGTTTGGGGACTCGGCAGCGCTTTGCTTTTGCGAAAGCGATAAAACAGCTCAGGCTGCCTGGAAGGGGAAAAGTGGTGGAAAAAGCACCAAAGGGAGGGCAGTTTCTTACATTTATGGTGTTGTTTGCCCTCGTGCTTCAGTGGTTTGGGGATGCCAATTAAGACATTAAACCCCAGCACCGAATGCCAGGAGGAGGGTGCTTGCGTGTCGGTGAGCCGGCAGAGCAAAATGAGCATGCTGGTTTGTGATCTTTCAATGAGGAGGGGATAAACCAGGTATAGAAAAAGAAAGTTAGAGTTAATTCACAGAATTATAGAATCATAGAATGGTTTGGGTTGGAAGGGACCATAAAGATGATCCAGTTCCAACCCCCTGCCATGGGCAGGGACACCTTCTACTAACCCAGGTTGCCCAAAGCCTCATCCAGCCTGGCCATGATCAGGACCACATTTCAGAGGGATGGTTGTGCACACAGGGCCCTTCCGCCGCCTTTCCTTCAGGCTCTGCTGCCAAAGGAGAGTGGATATTCACAACAACAACCTTTTCATGTGTCCCCTGTGGTAGCCTAAGTACTAACACACAAGGATGTTTGTTGTCCTGGAGTGCTTGTACCTTTTCAAAAGGTCTAACAGGGGAAAAAAGACTGCAATATGTCCCGGATGGGATGGGCAACCTGCTGAAGGGATCCCAAGCCCAGACTGGGAGCAGGTTGCCCAGAGAAGCTGTGGATGTCCCATCCCTGGAGGGGTTCAAGGCCAGGCTGGATGAGGCTTTGAGCAAGCTGGGCTAGTGGGAGGTGTCCCTGCCCATGGCAGGGGGGTGGAACTAGATGACCCTCGAGGTTCCTTCCAACCCAAACCATTATCTGATTCTACGAACCTATGAAACTTCAGCCTTCCTTGATGTGTCTAATCTCTGAATCCTGCTGCTTCCCAAGCAATGATGCCCCTTTTTCCTGTCACTCCTAAGTGATTCCCCTAAACAATGCCACTCGCTGCCAGGGTTTCCATGACAGCCTCTGCTTCGAGCAACCGGGACGCTTTTTATTATTCATCCATGGCACATTTACCTGAGGTGAGCTGCTTGTACCGTGAGCTGCCAGGAAATGTTGCCTTTGTTTACTTTGCTTCTCCGTGAAGACATCAACCATGTTGGGTTGGGGGGCCCTTAACAGCCCTGACTGCCTTCCAAGGTGATGTGGGGTGCATTGCTGTCTCTTGAAGCATCCCTCCAGCTGTAATAAAACCCCATCTCAGCAAAGAGGTGTTGTGGCTCCTTGCTGTAGAGGAGCATAAAGGACAATGCAAGCTGAGACCCTGACCCTGCCCTCACCCACCACTTGTCACCAGCAGGACAACATAAGAACCCTTTATCTTGCTCAGAAATATCCCACTTGTCCTGAAACCTAGAGATATCAGATGATTTTCTGCTACTCTCTGGGGTAGCAGGAAAATTCATTTGGATGCATGAAACTGTGTCACTGCTGATGCCCAACGTGGTCCCCAGCATTGGTTGGTCTTGAGGAGCTTCATGTTCTTCAGACCCCCTGAGGTTTATGCTCCTGGCGTGAACTCATCCTTTCAGAGCTAGCATCGGGACCTCAGCAGGTGCAGAAAGGCATTTCTCAATTGTTTCAGGGCTTGTTGCTGAGCTTTGCTTGCTGATCGTGTGAGTGAAAAATTACCCACTGTGAAAGCCGAGTCTTTGCCATTAGCGTGGTGCCTTAGATGCTGGGACCTTGTTGAGCATCCGTAATGCTCCTGCCTTATTCAAGGCGTGGTTGTGCTTCAAATATGTGACTCTAGCAGAAAACAAAGAAAATCAGACCATGCTTTGGTGTTAGGATCAAGAAGTGGCTTTTTTTTTAATACCTACCCCTCTCCCGTGCACTGTGGCTTTTAAATAGATGGCTTCTAATGAATGTAAATAGTTTATGGACAAAGGAGCTGTCATGAGAAATGATTGATTGTGCTTAATATTTTATTTTCAAGAGTTGAAAGGAAATCTCTGAAGTATCCTTTGGCAGGTCTGTAAACTTACCGAAGTGATTCATAGAGATGCAGAAGGAACCAGGGGTTACCAGGAGAGCGGGACAGGGTTGGTAGTGTTTCATACCCACTTTTACAGGATGGCTGAAGAATACTCTGGGGGAAAAGCAAACAAAGGCAAAATTCAGATTCAGTTGCTTCAGCCCTGCTGACAAGAGAAAGACCAAGCCTTTCTAGCCACTGTGCACCAATGGTCTTAAAAAGTAGGGAGAGGAAACCAGTTCTTTGTCAGTGGAACCCAAATTTTCTTTGAAATTGGACTATCTGTGGGCTGCTGTGCCCAGCATCACTGTGGTGTTGAAACCACCGAACTTCATGCCTTTGGAGATTTCCCATGGGAAACCAGTATCCTGTTGTGCTGCTGGGCTACACTGGTGAAACAATTTATCCTAAATCCCACAAAAGATCGAGGTCACACATGGGATTTCAACTCTGACCTTCTGATGTTTCATTCCGTGAATGCGCCATAAACTCTTGTTTTTCTCAAGCCTCATTTCACTCTGGATAGTTTCTGCCACCCTCAACCTTTCCCAGCTGCCAGTGATGCTCTTTGCTGCCTCCAGCATGACCCTAGAGGGGACATGTCCCCATACAGGACATTTCCCCAAAGGTTGGAGGAGCTCCTTCCTCCACGTGAAGGAAGAAGCCACTTCATGGCCAGCTGCTCTGCAGGATGGCCAATTTGAGTTTTTTCCCCGCAAAATCAGCAAAACTGAGGATAGGGATAACAAGGTTTCAGGAGAAATTCTGACCTGTTCTCCAGGTAAGTGTCACCTTCCAGTAGTCATGAAGGGACAGGAGCCATCTCACCTAACTCTCGAGTGGTGCCGTGCGGGTGTCTACATCTGAGCTGTTGTTCATACTCCCTTTATAGCTGATGGAGACAAATAAGATCCTCTAGGGAGCAAGATCATGGAATCATAGAGTAGTTTGGGTTGGAAGGGACCTTTTGTTGTAGTTTTACATGACACAGCTGCTCCCTTACCCTCCTCCCTCCTGGGGATGGAACTAGAGGGGTGGAGGGAAAAGAGGCTCATGGGGTAAGATAAGAAAAAATTAATAAAACTACAATAATATTGGAAATAATAATAATAATGAAAATAATAGTAATATATACAAATATATAAATGAGTGATACACAGTGATAATGCTCCACCCCAATGACCAAGGCTCAGCCCATTCCTGGCAGATGATCCCAGAGCAGGGAGAGTCTGGAAACCACAATCCTGGAACGGAGGTGAAAGCCTGAGCGTCCGAGAGACCGAGACAGCCCTGAGACAGGGGTGACCTAGAGGGAGACAACCCAAAGCAAGAGAGAGGACTTTCGGACAGAGCCTCACCTATATCCAGGGCATGTCATGCATGATATGGAACAGACCATTGTCCAGTTTGGGTTTCAGTCCTAAACCTGAGGTCAAATCCTGGGCTGGTCACTGGGGCTGTGCTCCCTCCCAGCTCCTCCTGCCCCTGCAGACACGGGCACAGCAGAGAAGCTGGAAAGTCCTTGAGTGTCCTGGCAGCAGCTCTGCCCATCAGTGTGTGATCAGCTTCTCCTCAGCATGAATCCAAAATATAGCTTCACGCTAGCTACTCTGAAGAAAGTTAACTCTGTCCCAGCTGAAACCAGAACATCTTTAAAGGTCATCTAGTCCACCCCCTTCCCATTCTGAAGCAGACGTCTAAAATAGCCTAGGTCTGTGCTCACAGGAGTGCCTGTGATGGCAATCTCAGATGGTGAAGCCTCTAAGGTTAGGAGAGAGGTACCCACCAGAGATATGTTGGCTGTAGGCAATGCCTGAGGAGTTAGGATAATCCTGCCCTGCAGAGGAGGTCATCTTAAAAAAAAAAACCTATCTCAGCTGGCTCTGCATGTACAGGTGAGACCTCACTGCTGCTGCTGAGCTCCAGGTGTTCAAAATACACTGTTTTCTGCTTCCCCTGGCGTAACTTGTGCTGACATTTCTTTCATCCCAAGATTTTACTTTTTTTTTGGCTATTTCTTCCTTTTTGTCACTAGATGACAGCAGAGGTCTCAGAACATCACACCAAGCACTGCTCTGAACCCAGGGCGAGTGCTGCTTTTGTATCAGGTAGTTCATGGCTGGGACAGCCTGCTGAGTGTCCCAAATCATCCTGACAACTTTTATCAACTCTTTATCTACTTATTTACCTAGAAGATTATGTACAAATACACTATTTAAGTCAAAACTGCCACCTTTTGTGTGGAACTACCTACCTCATCCCCTCTGTCATCCCCATCCTATTTTTAAGAATTTCTCTCACACCCACTCAGTTGTTTTATGTGATAAATTTATGTGATTTTTGTGATAATTGTGAATTGACCCCTAAATATGAGCGTAAATACTTTAGACAGGATGGATGGATGGATGGATTTTCATGCGTGCTGTAGTTACTTCTTCTCGGTGGAATATAGACCAGATAATCGGGAGAGTTAGATAAGGGGTGGAAAGGGGGATTTTAAAAAAAGAAATATTTAGTTATGAATTACTCTGTTATCAGGAATGCCTTTACCAGGTGCAGGTAACAAGGAAGAAAAGGCCAGGGTTTGTGAAACAGGAGTCAATCACAGGGGTGATGTCTGTGCCTGGGATGCTGTGAAAGGGGCTCGTTCAGGCCGTGGTCTGATGAAGAGCTCTGTGTGAGTGCACAGACCTTGTCTGATGATTAACTGAACCAGGTCTCCAATCTGTACAAAGGTGTTCTGCGGGGAGGATGTGATCTATGCTCTTAGGAGAGCCCAGGACACCTTAGGAGACATTCTGTGTGATTTATTCATAGTTTCATAGGAGATTCTGGGACAATATTTCACAAGGCAGATTTTCATTACAAAATTCTCAAACCTAAATCCCCAACAGCAATATTCAGTCCCTGCAGCTCTTGGGCATGGTCCAAGATTTTGTCCTTGTCAAAACCAGAGCAGAGGAGATACTGAGACTGTTTGAATCTTTCAGATGTTGCAAAGCTAGAAAATGTATTTCAGGCTTCTTGTCAGTGAGTATAAGAGATTTCCACATTGTTTCCTATAGACGTTGTGGTTGCCTTTGTTTTCGCTGCAGTATAATTTTTACTCTCAAGGGCAGTGATAGCTTACAGATATTGGTAGCCCTTCACGATCAGTCCTTGGCCCTCTGCTCCTTTTGACTTGAACCATGTAGGATCACAGCCCTGAAGAGCTGTTGTCATGTGTTGTGATGGAAAACTAAAGCAGTCAGCATTTTCTTTTCTGGTCACTCAGTCTCCAGCCCACAGCTGGATGAAGGAGAGAAGATGAAATTGTTTCTGTAGTGTCATGCTCTACTTGTTTCTGGTGGTGGAGATGGAGGTTTCTGGGGAATTATGCCTCCCAGTTCGTTGTAGCCATCTAGATATTAGGCAGTCAAGCTAAGCTGTCAGGATCCCCATATGACAAAATAGCCAGGTAGGTAACTCCCCAAAATGGTTCTGCCCTTCCCAAGGTGAATATCTAAAATAGGCGTTAGGAGGCATCAAGAGAAACTTGTGTGTCTCGGTTGGCCATGAAGGGAAAGCTTAGATGAGTAACTTAGGCTAAATCCTGACACTAGGGTGAGATGAATCCCATCCCTGGGAAGGAAGAGCTCAGAGATTGTTTGCTGTGTGTCCTGAGCACCCAGCGTGCAGCCACCTGCATCCCATGGAGCAGGTCAGGGTAGGAGAGAGGAGGAGATGGATGGGATGTGATGGGATGGGATGGGATAGGATGGGACGGGACGGGATGGGATGTGATAGGATGGGATGGGATCGGAAGGGAGGGGGTGGGATGGGATAGACAGACTGAGAAAGATACTTAAGCTCCTGCAGCTATAGGTAAGCAGAATATTCATAAACAAGCATAGAGGTACCTCATTCCCACTGAAGTCACTGATTATGCTTTTTCCCTGATGTGACATTCTTCATCCTCAGGCTTGGAAGCTGCCCTGTCCCTAGGAGACGTGGCTTGAGTGGTGGCTGATGGATCATGGGGAGAGCTGGCTGTGTTTTGGAGCTGACCCATCACCAGCAGAAGACCTTGAATGTCGCTTGACATGTCCCAGAGCATGAAGCAGTTCCTACATGAACCAGCTAGGATCTGTCCATCTGTTTCATGTCCTGTTTTAGAAACTGTGAATCAAGGTAAAACCCAGCCTGGAGGTGACACATATCTAGTTCACCCTGGCCATGTCCGCAGCTGTCAGAGCGGTGAAGGGAGGGGAGAAGGGTGATGCTTGCAGATGAATCAGAGCTGAAAGGAGACATTTAGAGACACTGGTACAGCCTGAATGTTATAGATTGGCAACTGCTGACCTACAACATTCACCTTGAGGTTCAAAGGATGGCTTCTAAGCATTGTTAATGCAGTTTTGGGACTAAAAGGGTCCTGAGAAGCCCCCACATCCCATATCTTGGGTGAACCAGCCTGCAGTTAGGCAGCTACGTGTCTGTAGTACCAATCGAGCTTTTAAATCTGGAAGCATCTGCCCCAGCAGTGATTTGATTTTATGCAATGTGTCTCATGCTACCGTATTGCTAAGCATGTCACTAAATCCTTGCACATCAAAGGAACAAAGTAAATCAAGCAAAACTGCGTAAGCCACAGTGCAATTCGGTCTTGGCAAAAGGTGCTTAGGCAGCCCTGGAGGCTGCAGTCCTCTAGCTAGCAGCTAAACCCACATAAGCCCAGAAGCAGTTCAGTTTTTCCTGTACCACCAGGCAAAAGGCTTGCAGCTAAGGTTGGATTAGGAACTTGCCTGGAGTCAAGTGGTCCAGAGACCTGGTACTGAGTCTGATCATAGTTTTCCAGGTGGATTGAAGCGTTATACTTAACCATTTTGTGCTCCCACTTCCTGGTCCTTAATTTTTTTCCCCATCTTCCATGGGGGAGATGAGGATTAATTAGATAAGGCTGGTTAGTGGAGACTAAAAAGCTTTGCAACTGTTAAAGACTCAGGTTTGCCCTTTGCTAGGCCAGCTTGCTTGAGTTGCTGGAAGTCAGTACTGCAGGGCAGAATTTGGCCATGATATTACTGTTAATATTCACTATTTGTGCTCCTGATCATATTGGGGCTGATGCCTTTTGCTGCTTTGTGGTTGTTGGTAGGAAAAGAAAATGGTGCTTCAGAAATTATCAGCTAGCTCCCTCCCTGGGGCCACATTCCAACAGGAGAGCTGTCGTTCACCGAGAAGTCCTTGGGACAGGTTATTCAGTTGGGTCTGATGGGTGACAAGTGTGGACAGACTGTGTGAAGAGTAGAGGCCACCATGGGCCACAGTGGAGAGGATGCTGCGGTGGCTGTGGTGAAGATACAGTGTAGAAAGTGGTGTGAGTGGATGGTAGGATGGACATCTCATCACTCCCTCCAGTGATGATGGAGGAAGCCCAAGGGGCTGGCTTAGACTAGATGCCCAGTTCTAGATGGTTTCATTAGGTCAACGAAGGTCTAAGCCTCATTGCGTTGTATAGGTGGAAGCACTTAGTGCGATGCAGAAGCTGCAGAGTACCTGGGTCAGCTGAAAGGGGGCTGATAGGTCCGACACAGAATCTATGGGACGCTTGTGCAGTCCTGGATGAGCAACTGGAGGCCAGGTAGGACACCAGAGCATCTCAAATGCACTGAACACTTGCGCATGGGCAGCTAAACAGAGCTGCTAGTCAATACATCCCATGGAGACTGGGGAGCAATCCAGCCTGTATGGAAGCAGACACCTGCATCTGCATGGCTCGGTTGTCTCCCAACTCCATAAGTGCCCTGACTCTCTCTATGTACTTCAGCAGGAATTTGTACGTGTGGCTAATGTACATACCTGCACGTAGACACCCATGTGCAGAGCTGAAACCAGCCTCTGAGTTCGTTCTAATTCGGATGCTCCAACACCAGTGCTGAGGTCCTTCACAGAAGAAAAGAGAGATCCACTCTGGAAGCTGACTATATTTCAGGTAGCAAAAGGAGGCAGGAGCAGAGTTCTCAGAGGTTTGTTCTTCCCCCCAGGTAGGTTCCCATGTAGGACTTTCCAGGTCAGGAGGGATAGGGAATTCCCAGTCCTTCCTGCCCAGAACCCTTTGTAGTGTAATTCCCTAGATTTTTTCTCTTCCTCCCTGAAATCCTCTCCATCACAAATCTAACACAGAAATGCAAAACCTCCATTCCAGATATCCCAAGACCTCTTGTCCCATACCAACTCTCTACTCTTCTTTTTGCCGCTGATAATGATGGCTGTCCCACAATAAATGGACTGGAGTCACCGATGCCATTTAACGTGGGTAAAGTCAATTGGAGTTACAATGACTTTTGATCACTTCTGGGCTAGAACATGTTGACATTTATAGACCACTGTCCCCACACAAAACATCACACAAGGAACAAATGCAACATGTCTCCCAGGGATCTTTTTCTCTAGAGGATCCAGATGCTTTCCAGGCGCCTGGTAATGGCAGAAAATAGTCTGCTATTAAAATTCAAAAGCAAATAAAATAGCCCTTCCCTGCAGGCTTGCTTTCTATGAGGCATTTCTGATGAGAATCCAGAGTCTCTGCAGAGTCCTGGCATATGAAATCCAAATTATATAGCTAGCATTCCCCCTTTAGAAGTGTCTGTGTGAAGCACAAAATCCCTTTGCAATTCCCCTCTGGTGATGAGAGGCAGCTCCTTGTGTTCAGACCGCTCCTCTCAGCATGCCTTGGGCTGAAGGACTGCAAGGCTTGTAGCCCAAGAGCTGCCTCCCCTTCCCGAGGTCCTCCCAGCTCAGGGGAGAGCCTGTCCCCTACACCCTTCAGAGCACGGTGGAGGGTCCACGTGCAGAACCACCCTCTTGCTTTCTCCAGCCCCCTGGAAACACCCTGGGGCTGCATTTATCTATCGGTCCCCATCCCTGGAGCCTTCCCCGCTGAGATCTGAAAGGGCACGTCTACAACTAAATATTTTTGGGCTATTTTGGCATGGGGATAGGTTAAAAATGAGTCATGGTCATTTTCATGAATTACTCACGCAGCGGAGTTTTTCCACACAGTGAGCCATTATGAACCCATAGGTGGAGAAGATAATTACGAGTGGTGTAAAGCTGTGCCTAATTTCCCACTCCATAAAGGGGAGACAATAACTCCCTTTCCTCATGGAGGTGTGTGACGATTTAATCACAAGGGGAGCTCTGTATTTATAGATTTTAAAGACACCACTATGATTATGTAGTCCCACCTTCTGCATAACAAAGCACAAAGAACATCAGCGCCATTAATGTCGGTGTCGAGTTCATAATTTTTTCTTGAGTTCGTAGCACATCTCTTAGGAAGATATTCATGTGACAAATCTGAATATGTGTGTGTCAAGTTATGAACCCCGTTTTCAATGTTGACTTACACACAGTTGTAATTTCCATTTATAAATTCAGCTTGGCACTAAAATATCCATTTTGTGTTATCTGTTGATTTTATGCTTATACCCTGCTCACTGCAAGGTCGGACTCATGTCACCCAGTCAGTGCCCTGAGCAAAGAACAAGTCTGCCACATCCCTGAGAGATCATCACAGAGAAATTGTGGATATAACCATGGATGGCCCTGGCACCATCTGAATGATATGACAGAAAATGTTCTTCCTGGGACTCTGAATGACATCAGGAACTATTACTCTTTGCAACTCCACGGGTCTATGGGTTTAGTTCATCTAATTCATCATTACCTTGTACCAAATTGAAAAAGGCAAAGGCTTTACTTTGTATCGTTCACAAGAAAGTGAAGATAATCTTTATGTGACGACCTTATGCATGAGATTGGGATCTCTTTGTAGGAATGTATATGGATGGGCCAATATAAAATTTATAGGAAAGGTGCACCCACCTGGCTGTGAGTCCAGTTTAACAGACCACAAGAATACACTTGGTGAAAGAGCTGTCTCTCGAATTAAAATGATTTCCATATGGTGAAGAACCTGGTTATTTTGAGAAATCAGTTTAACCTGCCGTGTTTCAAAAGAGGTTCAGTTGCTTGATGATGTGATGGGCAGTACTGGGTTGTCCCTCATCACTCTTGCAAAAGCTTTGCCTAACAAGAACTTATGTAGCCCAAAGTTATTTTTCTTGTTCTGTTGGATGTGAGATCACCATCATAAATTTGAGGATGCTTTGCTCCCCTACTCTACATGGGAGAAAGGGATTTGAGTCCTGATGGGACACATGGAGAAAATGAACCTGTGACTATCTGTCAGAGGATGTAGGGCTCTGAAGATAAGTTTATCCTGTGTCACATGGAAGAAAGCTAATCTGAAGTCACAGGTGCTGATTTCTAAAATGCCAACAAGGTCTGGCCCCAGGGGACAGCATCCTCTAAAGCTTTCAGTTATTTTGTGAAGCTTGTAGATCTCTGGTGCTTTCTAAAAGTGACATGGTACAGTCAAAAAAATTCCCATGCCAAAAGTGTTTTTCTTTTTTTGCTTGCTGATCATTGTGTCCTTTAAAGAGTGAAACTAGGAGCAGAGAGGCTCAGTGAGGTGGGAGTTGGGGGAAGGTGTGGAGGCTGAATACAGAGTGCTATGTCTAGAGGAAAGACTGAGATGAAAGAGCTGTGCTTGAGCATCCTCAGGGACCAGAGCGAGGAGGACCAGCTCGAACATAGACTAAAGGTGTTACGTGGGGATTTATGATCATTTTTTGCAGGATTGCATTTTTGCATTGACTTTTGGTGACCTTCCCGAAGTCACCAACACACACCAACTCATGATTTAAAGACCCCAAGTTCTGGAGAAGCTGTTTCCCAGGAAACCCCAACAAAAATCACTCCGTATTTCCATCTGAGCTTTCTGGTTTGACTGCAGTGTC
>VZTO01018568.1:21421-32873 GCA_013400615.1 Syrrhaptes paradoxus | reverse complement strand
AGAACGCTGTCCTAAGTTGCTTTTAAGCTGAAGATGCTGAAAGAAAACATGCACTGACAACAAAAGCAAGATCACTGTCATTCTGTCAAACCTCAAGTTTGGTTTGGTTTAGGGTTTGCTTGTTTTGTTTTGTTTTTTAATGCTTATGTGTCTATAGGCTTGCACTCACTAAGAAAATTATGATTCTTTTCCTGCTGGTGTTCCAGAATAGTCATGGAAGCTCATGGCAACTCTTTCTGTCCTGTTGCTTATTGAGCAGTCTTTGAAACAACTGAAATGCTGCTGCTTTCTAAAATACAAGGGACTAAAAAGGTCTACATGGCTTCAACTTGAACTCCCAGTTGTACCTAAACATTTAAGATGTGTAAGAAGAGTACAGATACCTCTAAAGAGTGGAAGCCTGTGACAAGACTGTTCTTACCCTTGGGAGCAGCAATCAGATTTAGAGGAGATGTGGAAAATAAAAATTTAGAGCTCCTCTAAAAGCTGTCGAATAACTGATATTGCAATATCAATAGCTAGAACATAAACCACTAAGAGGTGCTAGAACTGCATGTCCACATGCACTGCATCACCTTTGTAGTTACTTTCTTGCAGGGGGTTATCCTCTGAAGGATGAGGAGTGGAAAGAAGCTATGCGTGTTGCTACAGTTTTAGAATTATTGCAGCCTAGCTTTTTTGTCAGACTCCTTAGGGGCTGAAAAGGATTTCTGAGATTGGGCTATTCATGCTTTTTGTAAATTTCAGGATGCTAAGTAGTGAATCAAACTAATGTTGCCCTTATCTTGAACATGTTTATGTTAGCATTAACAGGAGTTCAGATATCACTGACGGGGAAGGTGTTTTCTTGTAGGCTGTGTAGAAAGTATGTTAAGATTCTGTAAATCAGTTGTGACCAAACACGTTATTTTAATAAAAGAGAGTAAATCAAATCCTTGTCTCAGTTTCACAAAGTTAAGTCTAACAACAACCGCTACAACAGTCCACATTTCATGACTGATGAAATCAGAATAAGTTTTAGAGATTGCCTGGAAAACTGCCATGCTGTTTCCATCATACTTAAAAGATGATAGCTAACAAGTGAAAAGATGTCACCAGATGTGGTAAGCAGATGATGATATGCAGAGTGTGCAGGTGCATTTCCTAGTGATTTTTTTTACTTTTCTGATAACAAATGCAAGGACTCTTTTTGGTGTGTTTTTACATATAAAACATGTTTGAGTGCTGTGATAGCCCTTTCCCTCCCTTTTTTCTTCTTCCAGAGTCAAGATGACAGATTTGCTTTCACTGCTGAATGGTATGACCCAAATGCTTCACTCTTCCGGCGTTACGAGCTTCTGTATTATCCAAAAGATGGATCAGTTGAAATGGTAAGAATAAAAGGAAAAATTCTATTGTCCTAAGTGTAATATCCAATTAAACAGTGTGTAAAATGGCAAGCCACTGGCTATGTCTATTCATTTTGCAGGTGAGGAAAGTGTAGTTTAAGACATATCTTACTCCATTTCTAAAACTAAAAGAAAAACAAAAATATAAGTTCACAGTGAAGCATGTGGAAGAGCTTCCATGCTTATGATCTTTTTTTTCTTAAAGCTTGCTTTGGTGTGGAGAGATTAATTTTCACAAGTCTGTTTTTGTTCGACCTGTACTTGGGTTTCAATATTGAAATTCAGCAGCAATTACCTACTGCTTGAGAAACATGAATTGAAGCTGATTACAAACAGGGGAATAAGCTTCAGCTGGAATTCCAGAAACCTCTGAAGAGCAAAATGTGAAAAAACTCTTGTCAAAGTGGAGAAAACAGTAAACTGCTCTTAATTTCATTTTAATAAAAAGATGTTTCAGACAATGGGATCTAAATTTTTTCCATCAGTGGTGCTTGCACAGACCTTTCTGAATTGTAGTTCATTCAACTAATCCCCATTCTGTATTGACAGTGGATTAAAACAAGCACTTGGCAGAAGCAGGCACATATAAAAAATATAATATGTATTGTAAAGATAATCCTAATAAACCAACCAATGCTTTATGCTCCCTTTTAGGAATGAGTGAATGGTTTGGACTAGTCTTTTCTGATTCTTAATAAAGGCCTAAGAGTCCAAGAGTAGCCTGGATTTGGATGTTCACACTCAGTGATTTCATTATCAAATTTTAGTTTTCCTGCTCTAAATATCAAATGCAGAAATAAGAAAGCTAGTGGAATCTGCCTTTTTTTTACCCAAACTACTGCTCACTAAAACCATTGTACCTACCTGCATGAAGAGACACACTTCGCACTTTTTACTGTACTCTTTACACAAACTCTATCATGCTGTTGTCCCTTCTAAGTTAGTTCTTTGTATGATGTCTGTGTGTGCACAGTTGTCAAAATGTGAGGATTTTTTTTTTTTTAATTTCCTGGAGACAGTTTAGCTAATCAGTCAGGAGCTGTAATAATCTTCCTACACAGCCATGTGGAGGCTGGCAAAATTGTTGTTCATTTCACCTAGATGTCGCAAAACCAAGAGCTTTCAAGGTGTTATTGAGCTCCTTAATGCATTCAGCATCAAATAACTATGGCTTGGTAGACTTTTTCATTTTGATAGTGTGCTCTTAGGTTAAGATAGTATTGTGCGTACACAGTCATGAGTGTACATGGACTGTATGTGATCAGGACAGGTGTCAAAAAAGCAAAAATGCATGTAACACCCCTATAGGAAGAATCTCTCAAAATCAGTTTTGGGGCTGAGTTTGTGGACAGATTAGATTTAGAATTCTCTTCTGCATTTCTTTTTTTAAATTTCTGCAGAATTTGGTGATTCCTTCTTTATTATTGCCTAATTCTACATCTTTTGGTATCTTCCAATGACAGCTGCCCACTCTTACCTCATATCTGAGGAGAAGGGAGGTAATGGATATAAACGAGCTTCTACCTGCTTATGAGGAACGTTTCATCCCCTTTCCTGCCTCACTGACAGTAGCTCTACTTTATCACATACTTCAGCTGAGGGTGGAGTAGAGCTATTGAAGGCTTGTGTTAGGTGAAGTCCTCAGTTTTCCTTTTCTTTTTCATTTCTTCATGTCTTGGTTGTTCCTGTGAAGAAAAATGACAGTGGGAGTAGTGAGACAAGTTTCCAGCTTGCTTTGCAGCTTTCAGAAGACAGCATAGGTTTTTGTCCAAGGACAACAAGCAACCCTTATGATCAAACTGGAGCTCTTGACAAAGACATTCTCCATTCTCTGAATTTTCCATTGTTAATAACTCTTATGGGAAATTCTTAAAGCCTGAAAAAAATTTCTTTCTACAGGAGATTTCCTAAAAAGAGAGAAGAAATCTTTAAAAAGGACAATTTCTTAGCAGAGGCCTATTTTGTTCTGGATAATGTTCTTCTAGATGTACATGGGCAGCAGGGGAACAATCCAAACAGTCTTACATTTCATCTGCTCTAGCTTATCATTTGCTTTATAAAAAGGTCTTTTTAACAGATGCAAAATTCCACTCTAAAGAAGAATTCTTTAACACAAGTAGATGCCTCCCCCCCCCACCTTTATCTTCTGCCTTGGGGGGACCTATCTAGTAGCTATTAGTAAAATAATCAATGAAACGTTCAAATTTGCAGTCAAGATATCAAAGAATCTGAGTATGGTCAAGTCAGTTAACAGGCTTACTGGCAAAGTCTGGAATAAAACAAGAAGCTGAATTAAAGTGATTTTTTTTCAACATGTTGTAATTCTGTTTCCTACCACACTTGAATAGACGACACTGGGTAGGAGCACATAAAAGGGGCTAAAGACATTGCAGCAGGGAAGGATTCTTCCTTATAATCCTGCCTCAGCAGAAGAAAGTATCAAGATTTATATTCCCTGATCTGCAAAGTTTTGGCTATCCTGGAAAAACTTACTTCTAACAGAAGAGAAATGTATTCACACATTTCAGAACATGGAGGAGTATGTAATTTTGCTCTTAATTTTTTTCCTCCAAATTTGTGGCAATGATGTTCTTTCTTTTAATGCTGTTCTAGTTTATATATCGTTGCAATGGAGGACAGTAGATGTAATTCAAGACAGAGAAGGGGAAGTTTGCCCTGAGGAAGACAAAACCGAAGGCATGTGTAATATCTACATGCAGTGAAGAAAATCTTCAGCAGGTTTCGTCTTGTGCTTTGACAGCCCACCCAGAAAACTACACATTAACAGCTTGCTTCTTGCTTGGAATGATGATACATAGCTGAATTGTCTTCACAGACTTCTGAGCTTGCAGCTCTAGGCAGTGAGAATTTCTCAACCTAGTGCTGCAGTCATCCATCCGTCCCTAATTCTGAGTCTTATGCAGTCAGATAATACTGCTGGAACAATGCCCTGAAGAGGAGACCTGCCACACTGTGTATCTTGATCGTTCCTGGTGTGAGCCATTGGTTTGTGAAACGGCGTAGATCTGTTAGGGGGAACTCTCTGGGAAACTGGGCAGAGGTATCCACTAGGCACCTGAACCATTTATCACAGCTTGAAGTAGTGCAGGCAAATGATAAAATAAAAAATGCAGAGAGAGCTGTCAGCCTGAGCCTATTTAAATGGAACAAATCTGTAGTTGTGGTTTAGTCTTCTAAGCTTTCCTGGTACACCTGCAAGTTCAAAGGGTTAGGAATTAAATCAATGTAATGATCAGATTCTAATCCCACAGTACTGTGGAAATTTCTGAAGGCAGAATGAAAATTATGTTGAGTTTGCCCACAGCTTAAATCTCTTGCTATGGCAGGTTTTAATATAATTTTCTCTGCAGTATGATGTGAAGAACCGTCGCACATTTCTGAAGCGCACCAAGTATGAGAAATTACACCTTGAGGATTTATTTGTGGGCAACAAGATTACTGTTTTTTCCCGTCATCTATCCTTAGTGGATTATGGGGATCAATATACAGCCCGCAAGCTGGGGAGCCGCAAAGAGAGGTAAGAAAGCACGTTTTTTTAAATCCTCCTTTGTGGTTGGAGTTTCACAGGAGTTGTTTTTTGCTGGAAATTATGTAAGTTTTCCATACTACAGGGAGAGGAAGAGATAGGTACAGGTTTGCATGCAGTTTGAAGTGATCTGGCATACTGATAGCTGGAGAGAAGCAAAGTGGCCACTCCTTATGGGCAAACCCACGATTGTCACTGATACTTGATAAATCTTCAAGGCCAGCTTCTCCTTGGCATCAACTGCTGCTTCCTCTAGGTCCCTTGGAAGAGAAGAGGGGGAGGAAGAAAATACAGGGTCCTTTTCAGCTTTGTTACGCCCCTGGGGCAGGCAGCAGTAGGATTCTTGTGATTTATGGATTCTCTTGGGGTAGAATTGATATGGTAACCCTAATGTGTGCTAGGCTTGAAAGGCCTGGACCTTGCAAAACTAGCATCTGTCTGTCCGGGATCTATGCAGAAGCCTAGTGCCTTACCAATCAGATCTACTCTGTGTTAGTAACTGAAAACAGTAGGAACAGGAGTGAGAGAGGCCCATTCCTATTCTCCATTGTTTTTCTCTCTGTGGAGGATTTTTTCTAAGAGTTTTTTCAGCATCTCCTGAACTCTGTATGCATGAGGACATGAAGTATAGAGCGAAAATATCAATAAAACCTATGGGCTTCTTTGTTAAGACAAACTTTGTTTATAATGGATGAAGATAAGACTCATAATCTCTTTTTGGTTGAAGACTTGCTTTGAAAAAGACTTTCAGAGCCCATCCAAGAACAAAAATAACAGGAGAGACTTAATCGAATTAAAATAAGATAAATTTACAGGGAACTTAAATCTGGTTTGACTGCAGTGCAGTTAATCTCTAAATTTGCAAATTAATACATTTTGATAATTTGCTCCAGCTTTTTTGGAAAAGAGCACAGATTTTCTTAGGTATGATGGTCTAGCGAGCCCTATTTGCCTACCTTCTTGCTCCCTTCCACTAACTGGGCTTATTTTGAACTCTTTTTGTAGAATTGTACATAACCAGACAGGCAGGAAGAGTTCCAAGTTTTAACACACATCTTTGTCTTAACCTCACAAAAACATTGCCTTGGAAATTGCTGCCATAATATCTTTCCAGAAGGAGTTCTCCTGGTAGTTTTCCACTCATCTGGGGTTGGGAATGGTGGAAGAGTAGCAAAGGTGGTTTAGAACACCAGAGGACAGCTTCTGTACATGTGGCTAATCTCTTTGTTCCTCTGTGGAGCCTTGGGTAGATTACATCTGTCTCGTTTATGCGTTCTATATCAATTTAATTTTTTATAGTTGTGTACTTCCTGCTCTGCCTAAACTAGTGTAAGCCCTGGTGCTGACACAGTTATAACAAGAAAAGGAAGCTTGTGATAAAATTACATTTTCTTCTGCTGACGGATTTGATGGCCTTCTACGACAGAGCCACGGCGCTGGTGGATAGAGGAAGGGCAACAGACATTATCTACCTGGACTTGTGCAAAGCTTTTGACACAGTCCCACATGACATCCTTGTCTCTAAGTTGGAGGGACATGGATTTGACGGAAGGACCACTCGCTGGATAAGGAACTGGCTAGATGGCCGCACTCAAAGAGTGGTGGTCAATGGCTCAATGTCCAAGTGGAGACCAGTGACAAGTGGTGTTCCACAGGGGTCAGTACTGGGACCAGTGTTGTTTAACATCTTTGTTGGAGACATGGACAGTGGGATGGAGTGCACCCTCAGCAAGTTTGCTGATGACACCAAGCTGTGTGGTGTGGTGGACACGCTGGAGGGAAGGGATGCCATCCAGAGGGACCTTGACAGGCTGGAGAGGTGGGCCCATGCAAACCTCATGAAATTTAACAAGGCCAAGTGCAAGGTCCTGCACGTGGGTCGAGGCAATCCCAAGCACAAATACAGGCTGGGCAGAGAATGGATAGAGAGCAGCTCTGAGGAGAAGGACTTGGGGGTATTGGTGGATGAGAAGCTCAACATGAGCCGGCAGTGTGCGCTTGCAGCCCAGAAAGCCAACCGTGTCCTGGGCTGCATCAAGAGAAGCATTAGCAGCAGGTCAAGGGAGGTGATTCTCCCCCTCTACTCTGCTCTCGTGAGACCACACCTGCAGTACTGTGTTCAGATGTGGGGCCCCCAACATAAAAAAGACATGGACCTGTTGGAGAGAGTCCAGAGGAGAGCCACAAAATTAATCAGAGGGCTGGAGCACCTCCCCTATGAGGACAGGCTGAAAGAGTTGGGGTTGTTCAGCCTGGAGAAGAGAAGGCTCCGAGGAGACTTAATAGCAGCCTTCCAGTACCTGAAGGGGGCCTACAGGAGAGATGGGGAGGCACTCTTTATCAGGGAGTGTAGTGAGAGAACAAGGGGTAACGGGTATAAGCTAAAAGAGGGTAAATTTAGACTAGACATTAGGAAGAAATTTTTCACTATGAGGGTGGTGAGACACTGGAACAGGTTGCCCAGGGAAGCTGTGGATGCCCCATCCCTGGAGGTGTTCAAGGCCAGGCTGGATGAGGCTTTGAGCAACCTGGTCTAGTGGAGGGTGTCCCTGCCCATGGCAGGGGGGTTGGAACTTGATGATCTTTAAGGTCCCTTCCAACCCAAACAATTCTATGATTCTATGATTCTATTCTTGTAAAGGAAGCTGCCCTCTCTACAGGAACACTATAGTTGTGTCAATGAAGTGGTCCTGGGAGGGGGTGATTTTTTTGTAAAGCTCTACAAAAGGATGGAAGGGAATTTGTGACATGTCAGCTGTTTGGAAAACATTTCAGGAATGTGGGCTGAAAGATAACATAGATATGTAAGTGGTGTTACATATTCAGAATAGCCCAAAGGAACATCGTGAAAGGTGTCTTAAACAGGCAAGGGATCATCAAAATCCACTTTCTTCACAGAAGCTTTCACTGGGTAAACAGGGGCATATTAAAAGAGTCCTTGGGCAAAACAGTTGCATGTGAGGTATTTGTCTTTTTGGCCTGTTCCTAGCAGGTTTTACAGCAGTTATCAGTTAAATAGCTATAGTAAGATTTCTGCAATATGTGATAATTCCTAAAATAATCTGTAGTTGGAAATCTATTAATCATTTTAAGGATGTTGTATGAGTCAGAATGTTTCCCCATCTTTTTCTTGCCTTTGTGCTTTACAGGACTATCAGCCATTGGGTTTGACTTTGGAAATTTCTTTGGTCCCTGAATATGTGTGCAAACAGGCCTTTGAGGGAGACTGAGGAATGTATATAAAAAATCTTGAATGGTTTGAATCGGGAACCTTTTTTTTTGACAGTAAAGCAAGTTAATGTGTACATGAGGCACAAAATAGATGTGTAAAAAGAGGCTAGATTTGCACAGACCCTTTCAAGAGTTAGGCTAAAATTATTAAGACAGTTCATAGTATGGAGTTGCAATTTCTACACCTACTTTTCATAAGTCTTGGGTCAATTTTTAAATACAGCCATATTTGAGTGTTGCTCTTCCCTGCTTCCCTCCCATAAGGTGCATTGTAAGGAAACTGTCAGAAATAGTGACTAAAATGGGTAAGTGAGCATGTGCTTGCTTCCAGTGTACCGCATAAGGAATCACTGGTGTGGGACAGGGATTTGTGTTTCTGTAGTCTTTCACTTATGATCCTGGGTGGTTGTAACCTGAGGTAAATGTTTGTCTGACTAGTGTGTCCTGTCTACACAGACTATATTTAGAGTCAGTTAATGTCACTGGTTTTGAAAATAGTGTTAGAAAGGTTGTGTCTCAAGCAGAAATATTTGAATTCTTTTTTTGATTGGGATCCTTATTCTTTGAGTCATTGACATAATCAGTGTTGCTTCCTCTACAAGACATAAGCTGCTGTACATACAACAGTCCTATTATTAGAAATAAGTAGATTTCACAAGCATAGCCACAGCATGCTTTGTGCACCGTTCCTTTGATCAGTTCCCATCTTCTGTTATTTCAGTACTTATTGGCGTACTGTCATACAGTTCCTCTGAAAATGTAAGCAAATGAGCTTAATTTTTTCCTTTCTCCTTTGTTCCTAGACATAAAACTGTTTCAAAATGTACTTTGTAGACTGCACCATGTCAAACCACAAGAAATATAGTCCTAATTAAAACTAAAAAAGGGCACATGAAAGGTTTAAATTAGCAAAGTAAGGGACAGTGTATTTCTAGCATATGTTTCAAATAGTCTGTGTAATAACATAGATTAAAAAAAGTATTCCTCAAGGAAATGCCAATGGCACTGGACATCTTGTTACAGTGATTTGATCCTTGCTGTTTAGGGTAAACAACAGAGTTGAGAACCTCTTATGCCACGATGCAGGTCATGCATTATGTGACCGGGTGGGTACATGTCATCAGTCAAGCACTCAGCTGCTCCCCCTCATGTGCCTCAATGCACATGGCACACCCTGTCTTACGATAAATAATACCTCAAAATGAAGTGGAGCTGTGAAATCCTCAGGGAAGAGGAGAACAGGCTACAGGCTATAGACTGCATGGTGTATGCTGGCAACCTGTGTTGGCCAGAGGTCAGCCTAGAAAGCCAAGGAAACTGTAATGTGCAAAGCTTGTTCTTATCAGAATAATGTCTTGCGCAGACATTCAGGAATACCATGGAAATTGATGAGACATTGGGACTAGGATGTTTGACTGTGGTGGAATTTCTCTCTTTGATGTGATTTTTTTTTTGTCTGAGTATAACCTCAACATGCACACCAAATGCTGTAAGGAAAGTAGTGTTGGCTGTATCTTTCTACTTTGTGGTGTTTGGTTTTTTTCTCAGAACGCTGGCTTTGATTAAACCTGATGGAATGCCCAAGATTGGAGAATTAATTGATATAATTATTAATGAAGGATTTACAATAACTAAGGCCAAAATGATGGTGCTTTCAAGGTAAGGAATTTTAAAGTTTTGCTTTATTGTATCTAAGTATTATTTTTGCAGTTAAGAATGTTCTCTGAAGCTGTCCTATGTTGTTCCACACATCAAATCCATTCCAGTGAGTAACAGAGGGAAGACTCATCTGTTTCATAATCATGTAGGTTTCTGAAAGCATGTAGAGAATTAAGCTAAGTATTAAAAACTTCTGCACAAATGAGTATGGGTGATAGAATATGTGATGTCTCTCTATGAATACAAAGTGACTAGCATAGCTTTAGCAATTCAGCAGTGTGTATCCTTACCTCATGACTTCCTGATACGAACGGGTATTCCTGGTTACAGCAGCATTGTCTTTGAAGTAGTTGATTTGTTTGTTCTCAGCAAATCTATTGTCTTAATTTGTGCTGTCAGAACACAAACTTGTTTGCCTTCTAATGACTGAAGTCCCAAGCACAGGAAGTGATCTTCTGATGTTGTTGCGGGGTTGGGCAGATTTTACTCATATATCTTCCTAATCCCCTCCAACCTTCACTGTTCTCCGCTTATCTCAGATTTAAAAAAGGCATGCTGCAGTGGAAAGAAAACATAATTAATTTACACTAGAAGACTTCCCCAAAGTTTCTGCACTATTTCTCTGTTGCTGCTTTGCCAAACCTTTTCATATAGGTGTCTTTGAAAAGAAAAGCTATCTGTCTTACATAATACCATTTTCATGTGTTCTTATGGTTTCTGTGTGAGGTCAGGAACAATTTTCCTCTGTCTCAGAACCTTTTTGGCTTTCTGGAATACTGATAAAACAACTATGTGACTTCCTTCTCTTCT
This sequence comes from Syrrhaptes paradoxus, assembly GCA_013400615.1. Lineage (NCBI taxonomy): Eukaryota > Metazoa > Chordata > Aves > Pterocliformes > Pteroclidae > Syrrhaptes > Syrrhaptes paradoxus. Next base: position 22,238 of record VZTO01018568.1, on the reverse strand, counting down.
CTCTGAATTCACCTGCTGCAATGTTTGATCCTCCCTCAAAGAACTCCAGTTCAGGAGTTCAGTCAGGTTTCTAATGCTGATTTACAGTTAACAATGTCTTTCAAGCCAGCTTTTTTTGGCTTGCTCTCCTGCAGTCTGAGACATTTGATCCTGAAGTGTTGTGTTGGGTGGTTCTTTATTTCAGTGTCTGTCTGAGAACTTGAAGAACTGTTGAGCCAAGTGGTGTGCTTTAGAGTTGATTCACTGAAGGGAAAAAACTTTGACACTTGAACTGTTATTGCCTATTGCTATATAAAATTTTCTACTTGTATAATTGAAAGTAATTCTTAAAAAGCACAAGATTGGGCTGTGATACTGGTTATATTTAAAATAATATCTTGAGTATTTGTGGTTTCTCTGTGTACTGTGTACTCTGTTTCTTGGGACTGTGCCATTTTAAAATGATAGAACTATGGCTTCGCTGAAGTCTTCTACCCTTATACCTCTGCAGGCATGCTTGTTCAAACTAGCATCATCATGGAATCATAGAATGGTTTGGGTTGGAAAGGACCTTAAAGATCATCAAGTTCCAACCCCCCTGCCATGGGCAGGGACACCCTCCTCAAAGCCTCATCCAACCTGGCCTTGAACACCTCCAGGGATGGGGCATCCACAGCTTCCCTGGGCAACCTGTTCCAGTGCCTCACCACCCTCACAGTGAAAAATTTCTTCCTAATGTCTTCTAAATCTACCCTCTTTCAGCTTATAACTGTTACCCCTCATCCTATCACTACACTCCCTGACACAGAGTGCCTCCCCATCTCTCCTGTAGGCCCCT